>SKCR01021017.1:0-277247 GCA_019454045.1 Zanthoxylum bungeanum
TTTCGGAATGCTGAGCATACTCTAAACGCTTGGATGATACCAAACTATAACCCAAATCAGATAAGTGCATATTTGTAGATTATCGTAGGGAAACCAAAGTATAGTACTTATACAACTAATAAGAGAACAATGTAATTGTTGCTCTCTATGCGGCTTTCCTAAGAGGAATTCCTATATACAGTGATAAGTGGGAGGAAAGTAAAACTCGATGAAAATCGGAGTAATACTGTTCCAGGCACCGAGTCCTCACGGAACACCAACAGTTCATCAGGGATAAAACTGTACCAATAATTTTCGAATACACAAGAACCAATGTGGGACACAGAAACTGGGCGACGCATGCTGTTCCGGGCTCGCGGTCCGGTTGGGAGTACGGAGTAGCCCGCCGGGAAATAAACCGGAGAATGATGGAGTCACCACCCGGTGTGAACCGAGAAAATGATTTAAGGCCGGACTCACCCCTCGCAAGGGAAGACCTCAAACTGTTGGATTCAGAATGTTCCCTTACTTATGCCACTTGTAATAAAATAATTTGTGTAATAATTTAATCGAGTCTAGCAACATATATTCCTAAAGGGTATTCTATTTCTAAGTTTGCATGCATAAATCAAAAGTTCATCTAAGTTCACATGTAACACATTTTCATATTTGCATACAACTTATTTGCATATAATCTATGTCCAAATTTGCATGCAACCGATTTGCATATAATCTATGTCCAAATTTGCATACAACCTATTTGCATATAATCTATGTCCCAATTTGCATGCATAAAGGTAAATGGTAATTGTACAAACATACATAAAAATGAATCAGAACAATGGAAATCATACAATTTCATAAGCAAATTACATTCATGGATACGGCAATACAAACAAATGATGATTGTACAAGCATGCTTAAAATTGAATTAGAATAATGGAAAACGCATAATCTCACAAACATATTGCATTGATAATCATGGAAGCGCAAACAAGCAATAATTATGCAAACATACATATTAAAGAGAGGCAATTAAGTGCATAATGTAAAAACATAACCAGAGAGGCAATTATACGTTAAAATAAACATGCCATGGTGCGATGCAAAAGAAGATAGACAATACAAAAATAAATAATGAAATAAAAGGCGCGACAAAATGTCATGGCAAAGGTAGCCCTTAGGCTTTTAATCCCTCGAAATGGAGGACCTTTAATCCAACTTGATAAGCCCATGCGCAATGCCATGTGATGCATGATTATGCAAGGAGATGACATACAAAAAACAAATAACGAAGTAAGAGGCGTGGCAAAACGTCGTGGCAAAGGTAGCCCTTAGGCTTTTAATCCCTCGAAATGGAGGACCTTTAATCCAACTTGATAAGCCTATGCGTATTACATTACAATACATATAAAATAAAGACAACTATATGGAACTTCGTATATCTGATTGAACATACCTCACATTCAACCGAATATACATTATCCGGCATGGCAAAGCGTCGTGGTAAAGGCTTTTAACCCCTCGACATAGAGGACCTTTAATCCAACTTACTAAGCCCATGTGCTAATAACATAATGCATATAAAAAATAAAGACAACAATATCGAACTTTGTATACCCGATTGAACACATCTTACATTCAACCGAATATACATCATATGTCGCGGCAAAGCATCGTGGTAAAGGATTTTAACCCCTCGAAATGGAGGACCTTTAATCCAACTTACTAAGCCCATGCGCTTTATCTCATCATTACACAAACAAATAACATGCAGAAATTAAATAACGGATAATAAACAAACAAGACAAAATAAATCGAAATATGTTCCGTTTGCTCAAATGGTACGCGGAGTTGTATCCCAAGTACAGACCGCACTACCGTCCATTCGGATTCGGCTACGGAGTTTATGTTTGGGTTTCCATCCTATATACCACAAGAGGTGACACATTTTCTATTTTATTCAAGGGCCACAACACATATCATTCCACAATACTCATGCAAATAATAAACAATAAAAATACGAATGAAAATATATGTAAGAAGTGCCATCAGGTCTAACCTTTTATGTCAACTCTCGGAAACCCGTTACAAGGCCGTCGGAAGGGCTAACACTCCGCAACTTTTCTGGTCCACTGGTCCATGTCTTTCCTCACTGTTTCGCTGCTCAAGCTACTGTTTTCACTCCGTTTTGCTGCTATTTTTGGGGTAGTTTCGGTGAGGAAATAGGCATGCAATTGAGGTTGTTTTGTGCGTGACTATGGCTTACGTGTTGAGGGGCTGTGTGTGACTATGGCTTACGTGTTGAGAGGTTGTGCGTGACTATGTGGTGAATGTGAGAAGTTATGTGGCGTGGAGTGTGGCTGTTGAACGTGAGGCAGTGTGGTGCGTAGAGTTGGGGCTGGTTTTAGAAGGCTGGTGCGTGGGTGCTGCGTGGCTGGATGAAGGCTATGACGTGAACTGAATGTGTGATGGCGTGAAGGGTGTTGCTGGATTAGGGGCTTGCGTCAGTGTTTGTGAGTGGATGGTTGTCGTCTTTGTTAGTTTGTGCTGAAGGCTGTGACGAGTGGAGGGGCAGGTGGCGTAGGGCTGTGAAGTGTGTTTCTTAGTGGCTAATGGCGTGTATGCTATTTGTGGAAGAAGGGCTATTAATGGCGTGAGTGTGTCGTTGATGTGTTGAGGGAATGCGTGGATGGGCAGTGTGAGTGAGAGAGAGGGAGTTGAGTCTATTAGGGTTTTCTTGTTTTTTTTTTATTTTCATGGTCACTCCCGAGTGAGAGAGGAGAAGGGAATTGTTGGAATTTGGTTTCTTTTATAGACAGTGGCTAGGGCTTCTCCTTGTTTGAAAAGGAAGGAATCAATTAGTATCTTACAAGGAAAGTCTAATATTTGATTGGGGGACATGTCTTGGCTAGATTAGGGATATGATATATTTAATTTGTTTTGTTTAGGCATGGGATTTGTTTAGTTAGGAATATAATATATTTGATTGATTTTAATTAGGCATGATTTTATTTGATATTTATTTTAATTTGGTATTTGATCTTTAGATTTTATTTAATTCCCCATGTGTTAAATATGCATTTTATTAATTTGGATGTGTTTCAAGTGGACTTGGACATGAATGGGCTTGGTGTGGGCGTGTGGCTTGGCTTTGGAGGTGGGCTTGGTGTGTGTGGGCTATGTGTGTGGCTTGCGGGGGTTTTTGGGCTAAAGTGCTTTAAAACGGAAGTCCAACAAGCAAACCCGAAGCATAAACAAACGAATTAATTCCAACAATGTGTCAATTCTTTACTCTTTCTTTCCGACATCTGTTTCCCGCGACTTCCACGACTTAAAAGGTAGTACCTCTAAATGAGACTGATCATAGGGACTTACATGCAAAAATACAGTGCCTACAGTCGCCCCCACTTGGATGGGACTTGTGCAGTGTGTGACAATGACAATCCTATCAAAGTACGTGCAATGCATTTTTACTTACCTGGCTCGCCAGCTGCCACTTGACTTGCCATGTGTTGAATTGAGTTGATGTTGTGCCGTACATGTCATGCTAAACCCCATACCGAGGTGTCACGGTTGCGTCTCCATAGCTAGAGTGTCGCAGTGATGTCTCCATACCCGGAGTGTTGTACCTGGTGTGTTAAACCTCATACCTAAGGCGTCACTGTAATATCTCCATACCCAGAGTGCCGTACCTGGCGTGCTAAACCTTATACCCAAGGCGTCGTTGTAATATTTCCATACCCGGAGTGCCGTACCTGGCGTGCTAAACCCCATACCCAAGGCGTCGCTGTAATATCTTCATACCCGGAGTGCCGTACCTGGCATGCTAAACCTCATACCCAAGGCGTCGCTGTAATATCTCCATACCCAGAGTGTCGTATCTGGCGTGCTAAACCTCCTACCCAAGGCGTTGTTGTAATATCTCCATACCCGGAGTGCCGTACATGGCGTGCTAAACCTCATACCCAAGGCGTCAGTATAATATCTCCATACCCGGAGTGCCGTACCTGGTAGAACTGATACTAGTAATGATGTGGGCCTCGCCCCCAGAGTGTCATACCCGACAAGACTAATACTGATAATGATGTGGGCCTCGCCCTCAGAGTGCCATACCTGGCAAGACTGATACTAATAATGATATGGGCCTCGCCCCCACAGTGATATGGGCCTCGCCCCAAACTGATACTGATGTGGGCCTCGCCTCCAAACTGACATTGATGCTGATGTGGGCCTCGACCCTAGGACTCATCCCCAAAACTGATACTGATGATGATGTAGTCTTCGGCCCTGGGACTCATCCCCGAAAACTGACACTGATGCTGGTGTGGGCCTCGACCCTGGGACTCATCCCCGAAAACTGATACTGATGTCGATGTGGGCCTCAACCCTGGGACTCATCCCTGAAAACTGATACTGATGATGTGACGGTTCATTTCAACATACTGTTATCGTGTGGGGTGGTCCATTCCCGAATCGTTACTGTGATGTGGTCCATTCTCGAACCGCTTTCCATTCTTGGACTCTGCTCCATTGTCAGATTACCATTCTCAGCTTGTTCATTTTCAGATTCTGCTCCATTCTCGGATTTCCATTCCCGACTTGTTCATTCTCAAACTCTTGCTCCATTCTCAGATTACCATTCTCAGCTTGTTCATTCTCGAACCTTGCTCCATTCTCGGATTACCATTCTCGGCTTGTTCATTCTAGAACTCTACTTCATTCTCGGATTACCATTCTCGGCTCGTTCATTCTTGAACTCTGCTCCATTCTCGGATTTCCATTCTCGGCTTGTTCATTCTCGAACTCTGCTCCATTCTCGGATTACCATTCTCGGCTTGTTCATTCTCGAACCTTGCTCCATTCTCGGATTACCATTCTCAACTTGTTCATTCTCGAACCCTGCTCCATTCTCGGAGTGCCATACCTGGCAAAACTGATGTTGATGTGTCTCTATACCCAGAGTGTCGTACCCGGCAAAACTGATACCGATAAAGATGTGGGACTCGCCCCCAAAGTGCCATACTCGGCCAGACTGATTCTGATAAAGATGTGGGCCTCGCCCTTAGAGTGCCATACCCGGCAAGACTGATACTGATGCTAATATGGGCCTCGCCCCTAGAGTGCCATACCCGGCCGGACTGATTCTGATAAAAATATGGGTCTCGCCCCCAGAGTACCATACCCGACCAGACTGATAAAGACGTGGGCCTCGCCCCCAGAGTGCCATACCCGGCCAGACTGATTTTGATAAAGACGTGGGCCTCGCCCCTAGAGTGCCATACCTGGCAAGACTGATACTGATAAAGATGTGGGCCTCGCCCCCATAGTGCTATACCCGGCCAGACTGATTCTGATAAAGATGTAGGCCTCGCCCCCGGGACTCATCCCCAAAACTGATATGGACGATGTGATGGTTTATTTCAACATACTATTCTGCCTCTCATGAGATAATCCTGATGGTCAGACATATTTTCGTCCTCAACGAATGCTTCGCGTTGAAACCTGAGAACCTTCAAAGTACTTGATACACTCAACTCCGATCGTCTGAATATGTGATTTGAACTAGACTCCTAGTATGTGTGTGCCAAGGCTCTTTTGCATCTTATTCCTTAAGTGAGCCAACTCGATGATTTTTTCTCGGAGATTCGGATCGGTGGGTCTAACCAACCTGGATGTCTCGATCACACTCTGTGATTACTTCGTCATACTCAACATGATATGGTCTTCTTCTTTTTTTCTTTCGTCTCTTTCTTTTCATTCTTTTCATTCTGAATTTTTTTTTCTTTTCTCTTTTCTTTCTTTTTCCTTGACACACATACCCTTTAAGGTAGCATTTCTCCTCATGGTGGTTCTAATACTCGCCCATGGGTAGCTTCACACTTATCGGTTATAGACGGTCTATTTTTTCTATTTTTTTCATCGCAGAGACTCTTTCTTTTTGCTTCCAACCATATCATATATCGTAGCATAAGTAAACTATGGTGGACATCCAGGCAAACGGTCATTCACTAAACCACCATCTCTTCAACTAGTCATTTCGTCAACTACTCAGGCTTCTACTGTTGAGATCCCGTAATCAAGTGCTCGCGAGTCTAGCCGAGATCAATCCATTCAAAATACCAGATGAGAGTACATCTCGCACTTATCGTTTCTAAGGTTTCTCCCTATAGTAAATAATTTCATCACCGGACATATGTTTAACCATCAGAGACTTCTCTCTCTCTCACTTTTTTTCACTCACTCACTCTATGGAATTCTTCTTTTCAACCGCTGATAATGTAGGCTTCGCCCCCTGGGATCCATTCTTGAAACTAATACTGGCGCGATCCTCAACCCAGTGATTCATTCCTAAAAATGATGACACTCTACTGTTGCTGCTTCTGGTTGGCTTGCATTTGCCGCTTTCTCTTTTTCTCCGTTGAAACCTGTGAATACAAAACAAAACAAACACAAAAAGGAATGTAAAACATGTTACGTGTATGCATGCATGCATGAATGAGTTTCCTATCCCGTTAGGTTAGGTTTTCTGCCGGTACTCTTGGTGGCTGCTCGGTCTTTTGACAAGTCTGCCCTCTTCCCTAACCAACGGGTATCTATGATGGCTTTCAAGTCAAAAGGGGGTTAACATGGTGCATGTATGCATGAGGTGCATGAGATGTGTGCGATGTATAGAATATATAGGTCAGCCCATTATCATTTTAAAGCATTTAACCACACCATTGCGCAGTGAAAACTTGTCCCAGTTGAAAAGGCCTAACTGGTTTACACCTTTGCGATAACATGGCTAAACGACTTCAAACGATGAGAGGCCCCAAACATAAAATGGCCCATCAGCATTTTAGAAACTTTTGGCCCACTTGTCATAGGATACGAACTCGTCCCAGTTTAAATGGCCCAACAAGTTCGCATTTCTGACAAAAAGTCCAACTGCGTCCAAATGAGGATGGTCCACAAATACAAGCATAAAGAGATAATTCAAGCATAAAGCAATAATTTCTATAGAGCGGCCCATCGACATTTCAAAAGCTTTTGGCCCAATTGTCATAGGATACGAACTCGTCCCAGTTTAAATGGCCCAACAAGTTCGCATTTCTGACAAGAAGCCCAACTGCATCCAAATGAGGATGATCCACAAGCACAAGGAAATAGTTGCTATAGGCCATACAACTCCGGTCTACGTGTGGGTTTGTGGGAGTATAGACAAAGACTCTCGCTGGCGAAGGATTGCCCACAACTAGGTCTCCCCACTCAAGGGTTCGAGCGACCAAGTGAGCGCACCCTTTTTTATACACTAAGGTACGTGCCAACGAGTTATGGTGTGTGACTGACTGTCAGATGGATTTCCCGTTGTAGATTCCCCAGAGGGAGGGTGGAGCGAGGTTCTATTAAGTACCCAAGCCTCTTAGGCTCTTATCGCTTGGTGACAAGAATAAATAACGAGTCCTCCAAATTAGTCTATCACAATAAGCTACAAGTACATGATTATGTAGGTGCCTTCACAGCTTTTCCTTATAGAAAGGTAGTGAATGAAGGAATACACCAAACCGTTACCTAGCCTTAAAAAAATGCCTTTGATCAGACCCCTTTTAACTCACAGTAGACACGGTTAACTTAAAACACAAATCATAAAAATTACAAGACATTATTTCGGGGCCGATTCTCTATCCCCAGTGTAGTCGCCAGACTGTGGGACACAAAAACTAGGTGACGCAGGCTGTTTCGGGCTCGCGGCCCGGTTGGGAGTACGGAGTAGCCCGCAGGGGACTAAATCGGAGAATGATGGAGTTGCCACCCAGTGTGAACCGGGAAAATGATTTAAGGCCGCACTCACCCCTCGCAAGGGAAGACCTCAAACCGTTGGGTTGGGAATGGTCCCTTACTTATGCCACTTGTAATAAAATAATTTGTGCAATAATTTAATCGAGTCTAGCAACATATATTCCTAAGGGTATTCTATTTCTAAGTTCACATGCATAAATCAAAAGTTCATCTAAGTTCACTTGTAACACATTTTCATATTTGCATACAACCTATTTGCATATAATCTATGTCCAAATTTGCATACAACCTATTTGCATATAATCTATGTCCAAATTTGCATACAACCTATTTACATATAATATATGTCTCAATTTGCATGCATAAAGGTAAATGGTAATTGTACAAACACACATAAAAATGAATCAGAACAATGGCAAGCATACAATTTCATAAGCACATTACATTCATGGATACGGCAATACAAGCAAATGATGATTGTACAAGCATGCTTAAAATTGAATTAGAATAATGGCAAGCGCATAATCTCACAAACACATTGCATTGATAATCATGGAAGCGCAAACAAGCAATAATTATGCAAGCATACATATTAAAGAGAGGCAATTAAGTGCATAATGTAAAAAGATAACCAGAAAGGCAATTATACGTTAAAATAAACATGCCATGGTGCGATGCAAAAGAAGATAGACAATACAAAAAGCACATAATGAAATAAAAGGCGCGGTAAAACGTCGTGGTAAAGGTAGCCCTTAGGCTTTTAATCCCTCGAAATGGAGGACCTTTAATCCAACTTGATAAGCCCATACGCGATGCAATATGATGCATGATTATTCAAGGAGATGACATACAAAAAACAAATAACGAAGTAAGAGGCACGACAAAACGTCGTGGCAAAGGTAGCCCTTAGGCTTTTAATACCTCGAAATGGAGGACCTTTAATCCAACTTGATAAGGCTATGCGCATTACATTACAATGCATGTAAAATAAAGACAACTATATGGAACTTCGTATGTCCGATTGAACATACCTCACATTCAACCGAATATACATTATCCGGCACGGCAAAGCATCGTGGTAAAGGCTTTTAACCCCTCGACATGGAGGACCTTTAATCCAACTTACTAAGCCCATGCGCTAATAACATAATGCATATAAAAAATAAAGACAACAATATCGGACTTTGTATACCCGATTGAACACATCTTACATTCAACCGAATATACATCATCCGGCGCGGCAAAGCATCGTGGTAAAGGATTTTAACCCCTCGAAATGGAGGACCTTTAATCCAACTTACTAAGCCCATGCGCTTTATCTCATCATTACACAAACAAATAACATGCAGAAATTAAATAACAGATAATAAACAAACAAGACAAAATAAATCGAAATATGTGCCGTTTTCTCAAGTGGCACGTGGAGTTGTATCTCAAGTACAGACCGCACTACCGTCCATTCGGATTCAGCTACGGAGTTTACGTCTGGGTTTCCATCATATATACCACAAGAGGCGACACATTTTCTATTTTATTTAAGGGCCACAACAAACATCATTCCATAATACTCATACAAATAATAAACAATAAAAATACGAATGAAAATAGATGTAAAAAGTGCCCTCAGGTCTAACCTTTTATGTCGACTCTCGGAAACACGTTACAAGGCCGTCGGAAGGGCTAACACTCCGCAACTTTTCTGGTTCACTGGTCCACATCTTTCCTCGCTGTTTCACTGCTCAAGCTACTATTTTCACTCCGTTTTGCTGCTGTTTTTGGGGTAGTTTTGGTGAGGAAATAGGCGTGCAATTTAGGTTGTTTTGTGCGTGACTATGGCTTACGTGTTGAGGGGCTGTGCGTGACTATGTGGTGAATGTGAGAAGTTATGTGGCGTAGAGTGTGGCTGTTGAACGTGAGGCAGTGTGGTGCGTGGAGTTGGGGCTGGTTTTAGAGGGCTGGTGCATGGGTGCTGCGTGGCTGGATGAAGGCTATGACGTGAACTGAGTGTGTAATTCCAACAATGTGTCAATTCTTGACTCTTCCCTTCCGACGTCCGTTTCCCGCGACTTAAAAGGTAGTGCCTCTAAATGAGACTCAGCATAGGGACTTACATGTAAAAATACAGTGCCTACAATCGCGTAGGTCAAAGAGAGTCAGAAAACAACCTGAGAGGTATGGGTTTCTGATCTCACCTCATTTAGATATCAATCTTATTGAGGAAGACGAACCGACTACGTATGAGGAAGTGATACAAGGTATCGACTCCTTTTTGGCAAAGTGCCATGAAGTCCGAGATGGATTCAATGTATACAACCAAGTTTGGATACTGGTTAATGTACCAGAAGGCATTGTGCCTATTGGTAGCAAATGGGTCTTCATGGTGAAGACAAACGTGGATGGCAACATACAAATGTACACAGCTAGGCTTGTACATAAAGGGTATCGTCAATGACATAGTGTCGACTACGATGAAAATTTTTCACATGTTACCATGATTAAATCCATTCGGATAATGGTTGCTAATGCTGCATATTTCATTTATGAAAAATGGCAGCTGAACGTCAAAAATCGCTTTCCTTAAACGGAAACCTTTTAGAGAATGTTTACAACATCTGGATTGTTTTGTCGTGCCGGAACATGCAAACAAGGTTTGCAAGTTAAATCGATCCATTTATGGATTGAAGCAAGCATAGCGTTCTTGGAACTAACTTTTTGATGAGATCATAATGGTATATGGTTTCGTTCAAAACGAATATGATTCTTGTGTATATAAGAAGGTTAGTGGAAGCGCACTGACAATAAATGTCCTATAAGTTGATGATGTATTGCTTCTTAGCAATAACATTCCCATAATATAATCGGTGAAAGCTTGGCTTTCATTAAAATTCTCCATGAAATACCTGGGAGAAGCAGGCTTTATTCTAGGAATAAATATCTACTGGGATAGATCTAGAAAGCTGCTGACACTCTCTCAGTGTTCGTACGTTTTGATATGTACGTGACCTGATGTCTCGTATGCTTTGAGCATATGTAGATGCAATCAGGCCAATCCAGGTGATGGTCACTAGATTGAAGTTAAGAACATCCTTGAGTATCTTAGATGAACCAAGGATACTTTCTGAGAATATGGGGAAATGAGAACTTGAGGTGACTAGGTTCACCGCTGTAAGTTTCCAAACCGACAAAGATGACTTTAAGTCTCAATAAGGGTACATATTTAGTTTGAATAACGAAACAGTGAGCTGGAAATCTTCCAAGCAAGATACTGTTGTCGAATAAATAAAAAAAAGTGGAACATTGCTGCAGCTGAGGCAGCAAAAGAAGCATTTTTGGATCTATATAATCCTAATTGGATTAGGAGTAGTTCTGTTAGCAGCTGGGCAGGGCTATAACACAAGCTAAAGAACCACAGTCTCATCAATGATCCAAGTATGTACTTAGACTAATTCATCTGATTCGTTCGATCATACATCGTGGCGATGTGATGATCGAATAAATCACATCAAATGATAACCTTGCAAATCCGCTGACGAAAGTTGTTTCTCAGCTGAAGTTTGAGCGACCAGTACATAGTTCAGGTGTAGGACACTTGAGTGATTGGCTATAGGCCAAGTGGGAGATTGTTGGACAATTATGACCCATAGCATCACTATTTGTACAGAACATGGTGTTGTTGTACAAATTAACTATGTGACAAATGAAATTGCTCTTTTATCATTTTGTAATTAGATTACTTTGATATATAAATGATAAAAGTCCATATGATTAGTACCGGATTAATAAAATATGAGACAATATTAATTCACGTAAGGTTTAATCATAAAATATCCATAGTCGTAGTATTATCGAGACTGGACATCGATAATGCGGAATAGACTAATATTACACTTGTGCGTGTTATGGAAGCGTAACAGCGTAGTTCTCATATATTTGGGTATTGGATACTCATGCAAATATAATAGGAGGTTCTGTTTACCGATGGTACGGAAACAGCTTTGCTCTGGATAGACCTCTCGGAATCCCATTGGTAGTATGACTATGTGTCTATGGGAATCCAAATCAGGGTAGGAGTATTTGGTCTTAACCTGAGACTTGCATCGCTAATACTTGCGACAATCAGTATACTTTGGTTTTGGTCATTCGGGGCTTTAACAGGTTCTGTGTACGCCTCTTCTAGGTATACTGAGAATCGTAGTGTATTGGGTGTGATGTCAAGATGGAAGTATCACTTTAGTCATATGGAGATGATGATCACGTAGGATACAGAACTAGTACTCTTATGTACTGCAGTCATCGAGATAATATGACTAGGTCATGATTATCCGATTATAGAGACTAGTTACCAGAGATCCGATATATGCTTCGTACGGGGCAAATACAATTCCAGCCCCAGGCTTGGCATGTGATATCTGATACTGGATTGTAATACGCAATACTTGGTATACTACGCTTGATATAGATTATGTATTCCTTAAAAAGAATATTTCTGGAGAATTGGGTAGGCACGATGCTTTTCTAGAAGCCAACTATGTCTTATAAATCGGTAAAAATATGATACAGGGTACGCACGTGTTCGGATAGTCCGACAACCGGATTTACTGCCAACATATCCAGGGATCTCATGGGTCGCTTCCCAAAGATTCATCGATGATGTTTGACTTGAACAAAATTAATCTGGGATTAATTATGAGATAGAGAGAAAATTAATCTAGGATTAATTACGGCGAGAATTTATCTGGGATAAAATTCGAATAGTAGAGAGAGAACGATTAATTTGGAATTAATTGATTAAATAATATATTCGATATATTAAATGAAATTAGATTTCATAGCGGAATTAAAATTGGATTTTAATTCGGGCGAATGAATTAATTTAGAATTAATTCGTGAGCGACTTTCGTAATAATTTTGCGAGGCATTATTATTTAATTAAATTTGATTTAATTAAGTCGCAACGAAAAATTCGTTAATTCGGAATTAATGAACCCGAGCCTGAATCGTGTTTTGCGGGCCTACTTGGATTTTGAATTTAAAATGGGGCCCACCTAGTTACATCACTAGTCAACTTTATACACTTTTGGTTGATAGAAGTTGGTAGAGGTTTTGGTAGCTTGTAAAACACATTACCTTGATTTGTGAAAGACATATACCAACTTGATTTTTTGGTAAATGTTAATTTGATTTTAGAAATCATATACACAACACAAGGATTGAAAAACACCTCTCTCTCTCCCAATTCCTCCCATTTTGCCGTGAGCCTCCATCTCCTAGAAAGAAATTTGTTGCAATTTTTCTTATTGCTAGCACATTAAAGGAGTTAACAAAGGTGTTAGGGAAACTAATCCCAAGAGTTTGGAACACACTTTGGAAGCTTGGAGCTCAAAATTCATACAAAAGGATTCAAAAGTTTTGTAATCTCTACATCCAAGCAAACCGATCAATGTAAGTTTTTTCGCAACTTCTTTGAGTATTCACACCAATTTCATGTTAGAAGATCCTTGACATGTTCTAGGAACCCAACACAAGGAAATCTTTCAATCCAAATGGTTATGTTCTTTTTCATTAAAGGATTATATCTTTTCAATTTGAAGGGTTGTGTCCTTTCTAATTAAAGGATTATATCATTTCATTCTCTATAAATACAAGCAATATTTAGAGAATTTCATTCAATCCTCCACTATTATCTAAATATGAATATAGACAATTAAGAGAATTTTCGTGAAATAAAACTACATCGGAATATGTAGCTTTCACCTTGAACCTTTCATAGTAAATAACTATCAGATTTACTTGGAAAACCATTGACCACAGTCTTGAATTATTCCACCGTTGGTGTAAAACAAGACAATAACCATAACATAGTTTTACTTTGACCATTTCTCATTCGAAGGTTGTGTTCAATTCGGCCATGAACATTGGTCTTGGCTTTATAAAGCATTTTAGGGAATCCAACCTTTAAAATTCCTATGGAAGCGACCTCACTTCTTACTTGAAATAGGTGATCTACTGTATTAGATATTCTATCGATACCCATATCAGGACTCAACTCCTAATATAGTGATTGTTAAAAGCCTTCGTTTATCCTAACTTTGACAAACAACACTTTACTTCATTATAGGAATGAGAAAGAGTATAAGACTATATAGTGCTTGGTTTAAATTGCATTAAGTTTCAATTGCCCCTTTTGAACCTAGATCTTGGGATTTCCAGTCAGCTAGGTTGGGTTTCTATAATGACCATTCTTAATTTATAGGCTTCAAGCCAATTCCCTTCGATGACTTCTCAAGTTGCTATCGAGGTAAACCTTTAGTAAATGAATCTGCTAGGTTTTCCTTTGATTTGACATAATTTATTGAAATTATGTCGTTTGAGAGTAGTTATCTTATGGTATTATGTGTTCGACGTATGTGTCGAATTTACCATTATACATTATATTTTGGGCTCTTTCAATAGCCGATTGGCTTCCACAATGTATGCTTATAGGTGACATTAGTTTTGGCCAGTTTGGAATATCCTTTAAAGAATATCAAAGTCATTATGCTTCTTCTGTAGTTTTGTCTAATACTTTGAACTCAAACTCCATAGTAGACTAGGCAATACACATTTTTCTTGAGTATATCTGTAACATCCTCAATCCGGGAGATGCTATCGGTAGGGAATAGGCCGTACTATCCCCCTGAGCCTCTGACTTTCTGACAACTGCTAATCTCATTTCATAGATAAACTCATACATGAGACTATTGCCCAATTCATCAATATAATGCATAACACTTTTCATACTAAGTACTCAATTTACTACACATTATAACGCTGACAATGAACATTTATAATGCAATACATATGTAACATTTACTATATAACATATATGATACATAACATATCATGACTTTGACTGAACTGAACTCTATCTCTGACTTGACTTGGTGGACCAACTCTCTGGTGACTGCCATCAGTATCTATCTTCCCGAGCTCGTCCTCCGAGTAAACCTGCAAAACAAAGAAAGTAGAAGGGGGATTAGATCGTTTGAATGATCTAAGTGAGTGGACGGTTAAATCTGAAACTGAAATGCTTAATTGAAATCTCATAGTTCTGAAGTCGAAATCACTTTAAGAAACCTGATTCTTCTGAAAACTCTTTTCTGTTTGGAAAACTCTGAATTCTTTCTGTAAAACTGAGCTTTCTTGAAAATTCTTTCATAATTCTTGTCCATTTCGAAAATCATGTCTCTAAAAAACTTATCTATGAAAATTCATTTATGAAAAATCTGTTTTCTGAAAATCCTTTTTCTGTAAATCTGTGTCTGAAAACTATCACTGAAATATATGTCTCTGAAAAACCTAACACATGGGGGTGTTACGTATCGGCGTCCCCTCATTCACCTAACTAGAGCCAGAAGTATAAATCCATGATATTGGGGCATTACGTATCGCATGTCATATCCTAACTCGACTTTCTCAAGAACATGAATGACATGATATGAGTAAGGGACTAAGACATCTTTTTGGACAAACTCCATGACCTGAGTCTCAGAGATGCCCTCAAGAATACAATTGCTTAAGAGAGCAGGCAAAAACAAAATATGGAAGTACAATGCGGAGTTGGCGGTTAACTACGTAGGGAGACACTGTGAGAGAGACTTCATTAACATGAATCTGAAACGCACCTGGATTATCCATGGGATACTCCATAATGGAGTAGAAAACTTTAACAATATTTGGATAAATAGGCTAATTGATTTGAAACAAATGGCCTAAACTATGATGATTCAAAATCCAACACAAGGAAAGTCTTTTAATTCACTTAAATCACAATAATTTTTTTGGAAAGAACTTTATTTTTGATGTGGTAATTCAATTGACCTTTTTGTTCTGGAAAGAATCAAAGACATGGCCGAAAACTGGGAATACGTTGTGAGAACTGAACTAATGAGACCTGCATGTTAACAACTAAGACATTAATGAGGAACTGTGTCGTGCTGACTGGACTGAATCTGAAACTGCCATGAGCTATCTGAACTGATTCCTAACATGAATGTGACTGACCTGAACTACATTTAAAAATTTGAAACCCTGTATTTTAGACTCTAATACCCAGTACTTGAGATCACATCATTCACGCTTTTCTCAAAAGGATTCGTTCTCAAATCCAAACCTTGACTCAAGAACAACTCAATTTGTTTTTTGTTATTTTGGTATTTTATTGATTCAAGAACAACTCAAAAATTCTTAAATAACAAGAACACAAAAGAAAAACACAAAAAATCGATTTGCTCTTAAGAGAGCCGAAACTGATGTTTTTGATTTTTTGACTCAAACATGTAAAAGACTCATAAACATGCAAGACTAACTTAGAACTCTAAATAAGACACAAAGACACTAAGAAACTTGATAAAACTGAAACTCAATGAACATAATTTGTTTTTGGATTCTTATAATCTTTTGACTCAAACAAACACAAAATACTTTAATAAAGATGCGAGATTTAAGATTAAATCAAGCAAAGTAATGAATAAGACTTAAAAAGAATATAAAAATAAAACTTAACCTAAGACACAACAAAAAGATCTTAAAGTAAATAATTAAAGATAGAAAAACTTGATCTTGGACCATGAGCTATGTATACCAACTGACGCGATCTTCCAAGGATGAACCATGAGCTATAAATTTGTACATAATCCCAAGAATCTTATTAAGGAACAAAACCCTCCCAAGATGAAGTCCAACCCCTAAAAATCATATTCCTGAGAACCTTTCTTTGTTTTCTGTTCAAATCTTGCTAACTGTTTAGAGACGCCATAAAGATCACTAGTCTTTGATAAATCTTTTGTTCAATTCAATGAATAAGAGAAATCCAATCTCTCACACTATGCAACTCATAGCAATAACTCAATTTTTAGAATCTGAAAAATATGTATATCAAATTACAAGCTAAAAGCACATTTAAATAGGCCCTTGTAAAATCCTAAGTTAACTTGAGCAAGGAAAGTTAATTAAATTAAAATACTTTAAAGAAATCCTAATTGAACTAATGAGACTAAATCATAAACTTAATAATACTCAAAATCTCATGCATGGGTTGTGAAAATAACATTAGAATTTAGCCCAACACTTAAACATAACATAAAATTAAAACATAAAACCTAAAACTGTAGGGATTATTTGCGATCATATTTTGATCAAGAAAGAGTTCGAATATGTCTTTGACACAAATTATAAAGTTGCAGATTTTTTAGTCTTCTTTCTAAAGCATCTTGAAAATCAGACATTGTATGAGAATGTTATACCCAAAATACGAAGCCTGCATAAATTTCGTTGTCATTACCTTGGTATTCTCTTGAATATAATGCTAATTGCCATAAAACTTAATATGTTTTAAATTGATATATTTTCTGATTATTGGTTTGAGAAGTGACGCCTTCAATTGAGTAATAAAAGAAATCAAAGATTATCTACCTTTTTCTCTTGACAATCTTTAAGCATTTCCATAACTTTTATTTTAATTTGCCAAAATCTTTTTTCTTTAATTAAGTTATTATTAACATTCTTATTAAGTAACTTAATTCGTTTGTAACCATTTTTCCGAGAAATCGACATCTCAACTCACTACAAGAATTATGGCTTTTAGCGTCCAAATATTTAGCGTCGAAACATTATTCGACGCTAATAGTGATATTTAGTGACGAAAGTGATTTTCGACGCTATATGTCATATTTTTAGCGACGGAATAAACTTTCGACGCAGAATATTAATGTTTTAGCGTCGAAAACATGTTTCGACGCTAAAAACAGAACTTTAGCGTCGAATGGTATTCGACGCTGAATAATTATATTATTGCAATAATTTTTGGCACCAAATATACACTTTTAGCGTCGAAAAAAGGTGTCGACGCCACAAATATACTTTTAGCGTCCAAAATAGATCGTCGCTAAAGGTTTATAAAGTTTCCACCGACAAATCCCTAACTCTTTCGCGTTTAAATTAAATTCGACGCTACCTTTTTTATATTTAGCGTCGAAAACACGGTTTCGACGCTAAAAAAGTACACAATTAGCGTCGAATTTGAATATTCGACGCCAAAAATAGTACTTTTAGCGTCGCAAATATGTTCGACGCTAAAGAGTTATGAAGCTTCCACCGACAGATCATTGATTCTTTCGCGTCTAAATTAAATTCGACGTTAATTGTTTATATTTAGCGTCGAAAAAACCGTTTTCGATGCTAATAACCAACAATTAGCGTCGAATTTGTGTATTCGACGCTAAAGATAGATTAAAATGCAGATGGTCACCAACCCTTCTCCCCCTCTGTTTTTTCTCTCATTCTCTTCATTTTCATCCTCTGAAATCTGAGAATTTCTCCTCTACAGCCTCACATCTCTCCTAAAAATTTTCAATAAAATTGTAATCAATTTCGATAAGGTAATTATTCTTTCATATTTCTTTATTATTTTCAATTTTATGATTATATGTGTTGTTTATATGTTTGTTGTTAGTGATTTATGATTCATATATGTAGAGTAAGTATATTAATTAATAAAATATAATTTTTTTGTAAACTATTTAATTTATCAACCAAATATATATATATGTGCTTAAATTAAGTATTACTGAATTAGTAATGTTGATTACTGTAAAATGATATCTAATAATTATATTATTATATTTAGGTATTCTGCTGAAATGGATAGAATTGGATGAGCGCTCTGGATAGATTGAGTGTTGAATATCGTAATGGAGTGTCTGAGTTTATGGAAGTCGCAAAGCAACACATTGATGCAGAAGGTCGTGTTCGTTGTCCATGTGCAAATTGTTTGAATAGGAAAAGGAAGCGGTTAGATGAAGTTCATAATCATTTATACATGCCAGGAATATGACCAACTTACCGTACGTGGATTTATCACGGTGAGCAGTATCATTCTCAGTCACGGTTTTATGATGTCGGTGAAGGGAGCAGTAGTTACAATCAACCTGCAAACGATGAGATCGCCGATATTTTGCATGACTTACAAGGTCCACAACTTGGTCATAGTGTTAGTGGCGACATGCCAGTGTTAAGTGGAAATGATCAAAATTTATTTAGTGAACTACTTGATGAGGCAAAAAAAATTCCATTCGAAGGTGCTGGAATGTCGATCTTGAATTTCGTTGTGAAATTATTACACATTAAAGTGATCAACAGAATGACCCACAAAAGTATCGATATGATGTTAGAGTTACTGGCCCAAATGTTACCGGTTGGAAGCGAATTGCCTAAGTCGTACTACGAGGCAAAGAAAATGTTGCGTGATCTGGGAATGGGGTATGAATCCATTCATGCTTGTAAGTTTGATTGTGTATTATTTCGTGCCGAGTATGAATCACTTGAACATTGTCCGATATGTGGTGAAAGTCGGTACAAAGTCCGTGGTATGGGGAAGAAAGTGCCTCAAAAGATATTGAGATATTTCCCTTTAACGCCCAGGCTGCAGAGATTGTTCATGTCACGACACACAGCGACTGATATGATGTGGCATCATGAAAAGAGGATCGGTGCGGAGGGCATACTTAGACATCCTGCGGACGGAACCGAATGGAAGGAATTTGATGACATGTACCCTCGTTTCGCTGAGGACCCCCGTAATGTCAGGTTAGGTATTGCCTCTGATGGTTTTAACTCATTTGGGAATATGTACAACTCTTATAGCATCTGGCCCGTTATTGTCATTCCATATAACTTACCTCCATGGAAATGTATGAAGGATCCGTTCATGTTTATGTCATTGCTTATCCCTGGTCCACGTTCACCTGGTAAAGATATAAATATTTACTTGAGACCATTGATCGAGGAGTTACAAACATTATGGAATGTGGGTGTGCATACCTATGATGCAGCTTCAGAGCAGTATTTTCAGATGCATGCCGCATTATTATGGACCATTAATGATTTTTCAGCCTATGGTTCATTATCTGGATGGAGCACTAAGGGATACATGGCATGTCCAGTTTGTGCGGATCATACACCTTCGCAACGATTACGGAATAAAATCGGATACACGGGGCACAGGAGATTTCTTGAGTCGAGTCATCCTTGGCGGAGGAGTAAATTATTTAACGGGCAACATGAACCTCAGAGTAAGCCCAATCGATTGTCTGCATTTGACATACTTTGCCAACATCAACATCTCAAAGACAGCACACCAGGTAAACATCCTAATAATAGAGATAAAAATCGAAAACGGTTACCTGAAGAGTTGAATTGGACAGGAAAAAGTATTTTCTTTGAGTTAGAATATGGGGGACTCTGAGTTTGCGACATAATTTGGATGTAATGCATATAGAGAAAAATATTTGTGAGAGTTTAGTGGGTACACTATTCAATATTCCGGGTAAGACAAAAGACACTGTAAATGCTAGATTGGACCTACAAGATCTTAGAATTCGCAGTGAATTGCATTTACAAGACTCCTCTCGAGGTTTTATTAAGCCTCCTGCTAGTTATGTGCTCGATCAATCGGAGAGAAAATCATTCTGTGATTGGCTGAAAATGGTTAAATTCCCTGATAATTATGCATCCAATATTGGGCGTTGGGTCAGAGATGATACAATAACGGGATTAAAGAGTCACGATTGTCATGTGCTGCTCGAGATTCTCCTTCCTGTTGGCATTCGACCTTATCTCCCCCCGAATGTATGCGACGCCGTACTTGATCTATGTGGCTTCTTTAAACAATTGTGTCAGAGGACATTAAGCACATTTGTTATTGACGACCTTGAGCGAGGAATCGTGATAATCCTATGCAAGCTGGAGCGAATTTTGCCACCCGATTTCTTTGATGTCATGGTACATCTGGCTGTGCATTTACCGGATGAAGCTAGAAAGGGAGGTCCTGTCCATTACAGATGGATGTATCCCATTGAGAGGTACTAATATATATATATATATACAGTTTTATATAAGAAAATTTGTAACCGTTTTTTTGTGCATAGAATTTAGTGTTAATGCAAACTTGTTGTCATATCTGCAGAGCTTTGGGAGATTACAAACAATATGTCAAAAACAAGCACGACCTGAAGGTTCAATAGCTGAAGCTGTTATAATAAATGAAGCAATAACATTTTGTTCCATGTACATGCAGAATATTGAAACTCATTTCAATCGTCGGCCACGAAATTATGATGGAGATGCAAGTAATAGCCAAGAGATCACAGTGTCCGTCAAAATTACAGACCATTTGGGGCAGAGTGTCAAATTACTAACCCGTCAGGAAGTTCAACGTGCGCATTGGTTTATATTGAGCAATTGTGATGAAGTGCAACCGTATTTAATGCATTGTCAGATTATTAATCAAGTGGAAAATGGTCAATTGAACTCGCAATCCTCGTTGGTTTCTTTGGCTTATGGGCCTCAAATGCAGGCGTATGAGTACAGTGGATGTATTGTCAACGGAGTTAGATTTCATACCGAACAGCGAGATGTTAATCATGTGACTCAAAATTCTGGAATTGTAGTCCAAGAGAACACGGCTCAGATGTAATTGACTTCTACGGCGTATTGCAATCGGTCATTGAGTTCATATATCGACCCAGACGACATACTGTGCTATTCCAATGTAAGTGGTTTGACACTAATGCCAGAAAGAGGAGAATTCAAGTTAGTAATCATCTCACGTCAATTAATGTTCAACGTTGTTGGTACAAGAATGATCCATACATTTTTTGTACCCAAGCACGTTCAGTGATATATATACCTGATCCTAAGTTAGGAACTGGATGGATGGTGGTAGAAAAGTTACAACATAGGGCCATTTGGGACACGCAGGAGAAAGATAGAGTTGACATATCAGATGAAACACAAGAAGTCTCGGGCAATTTTGAAGTTCCTGAACAGATATTTGTTGGACCAACTGTCAACGTTCCTGAAAATATCACATTAACTCGAGCTAGTACAGACGTTGAGCTAATTCCTCATTCTGAAGTGGGCGTTGAAGTGAAAGTAGCAAGTGAAGAAAAATTTGACACTGAAGATGACTTCGATTCCAGTCACGAATCCTCAAATACCGACGATAATAGTGATTAATTATGAAGTTACAGTATTTTGTAATGGATGAATAATTTATATGGATTAATGTATGGTTGTTGATTTTAATTACGCTTTAGATATGATTGAAATATTAACGTAATGATTAATAGTATAACTATGATATATTTGTTTTCAATTTTTATTTTTAATGATACACATTTAGCGTCGAAATATAACTTTCGACGCCAAATGCCTTACATTTGGCGTCGAAA
Source organism: Zanthoxylum bungeanum (assembly GCA_019454045.1). NCBI lineage: Eukaryota > Viridiplantae > Streptophyta > Magnoliopsida > Sapindales > Rutaceae > Zanthoxylum > Zanthoxylum bungeanum. Next base: position 22,032 of record SKCR01021017.1, read on the forward strand.
TTATTCGACGCTAAATGTCTTAAATTTCCCGGAAAAATAACCCAAAATTTTTAATAAACCGCCAATTTTTAGCGTCGAAATTGTTGACGCTAAACTGAATTTATTTCGACGCTAAAGGTTATATTAGCGTCGAATTTGTTATTCGACGCTAAATATGAAAATTTAATTTCCCGGAAAAATAACCCTAAATTTTAATTGTAACCGCCTAATTATTAGCGTCGAATTGTTCGACGCTAAAAGACTGTAAATTCGACGCTAAATGTCGTTCAAATCCCTAAAACCAGAGACCTCTTCTCTTCTGCGCAAACGACCCAAATTCGCCCAACCTTCCTGCAATTCTCGGCTTACACATTGCAAGCAACAAATTTAAGGTGAGTCTCACTTTTTAATTTTTATTTGATGCTTGATGATGATGAATGTTGATGATGATGAATGATGATGATTATTGTTGATGATGCTTGTTGATGATGAATGATGATGATTATTGTTTATGATGATGCTTGTTGATGATGATTGTTGTTGATTGATGATTGTTGATGATTTTGTTGATGAATGTTGATGATTTTGATGATTGTTGATGATTTTGTTGATGAATGTTGATGATTATTGTTGATGCTTGATGATGATTTTGTCGAAATTAGAGGGACGAATATGATAATGAATGAAGATGATGATCGACGAATTAAAGGGACGGGGACTGGCAGAATTCTGGGCAGAACAGGCAGCCCCCGATTGTTTTCCGTTTAACTTCGTCGTCCATTTAGTACAGTATGTGTTTTGGAATTCGAAACTTCGTATAGTATAGTATGTGTTTTGGAATGTTTGTATGTGTTTTGGAATTCGAAAGTTCATATAGTATATATAGTATGTGTTTTGGAATGTTTGTATGTGTTTTGGAATTCGAAAGTTCATATAGTATATATAGTATGTGTTTTGGAATGTTTGTATGTGTTTTGGAATTCGAAACTTACGAAAGTGAGCATTCGATGTGATAAGCGCTTTTGTTAAGTTGTATTGACTTGTATGGATATGTATGTATATGTATAAGAACTTTGGAATTTGATGACGCTAATGCGACGGGTTTTGCAGATGGCACGGGCAATCGCAAACGGGCTACCGCGACTCCATCTACATCAACAAGGGCAACTGGCCCTGGTGATTTCTCTGCTAGCACAGGTGAGTCCAGTACAGTGAAGGGTCGAGGACGCACCCGTGGCCTGGGGTTGGCTAAGTACGTTAAGGCTCACGGCCGTATTCGGATAGAGATATCAGATGATGGACACACTCAAGTCGGACAACATAATTCAGCGTTTAATACAGCCATAGGAGCTACAGCTCGATATGAAGCTCCCCAAAACTACGTATCTTGGAGAAAGATACCGTGGGAGACAAAAATGAACCAGCTATTCCCTTCGCTACTTGTAAGTTTTCGATATTGTTTGTTATTTAACATTTTTATTTGATACTTATTTTTACTCGAATTTTCATGTAGGAATGGTTCGAGTTCGATCTGACCCAAGTGAATGTCCAACAATATATTGACTACCACATGGGGAAAAGTTATAAAGATTATAGAACAAAAGTCCTGAAACCAATATTCGACGAACATGGACCTTCAAATGCTCCACAACACAAGCCTGATTTTATAGAGGAACAAGATTGGACATTCTTATGTGAGCTTTGGTCTAGCAAAAAACACGAGGTAAATTTTGAAATAAACGTAAATTTATAATTGTCTTTGTTTTCGGTACTTACAGTGTTGGTGAATACAGGATAAATGTCACGCAAATGCGGAAAATCGAAGTCACTTGCGTTTTAACCACCGTGCAGGTTCGAAGCCATTTATCCAACATCGTGCCGAACATTCTGAGGTAAATATATCCTAACGTAAAATTTAACAGTTAATGTTTTTTACTATCTGGAATAATATTGAATTTATTTTATGTTTATAACAGAGTAACACAGGTGAGGTGCAATCATTTCCAGATTTTTTCCGTGTGACGCATTACAATGACAAGAAAGAAAAGAGAGAAATGGATAAAGAAGAAGCCGAACGCTGCTATGTAAGTTTCAGTTTTTAAAATAAAATAATTAATATTATATATGTTAAATTTTTTTCTCAAATTCTAATATTAACTTATTTTTTGAAACAGAACGAAATGAGGAACTCCAACATCAAACTCAGGAGACAGGGACCGACCCCATACCAGATGAGCAGCTGTCGCAATTGGTTTTCAAGAATCAGACAACTTACAACGTTGGTCTTGGCACTCGTAGAAGCCAACGTCATCTGCACGCAATAGTGGTAATTCGGACAATGTATCTCTTCGAGACGAGTTAGCCAGCACCCGAGACGAGCTGCACAACAAACTAAGGAGAAGCTACAACAGGTCACGGTGGACCACGAGAAGAAGATGGAGCAGTTGGAACAGCAACTGCTGGCTTTCGTCGTCAGATGTTCGAGGCCTCAATGAGTTATGGTGCATCGGGCTCGAGCGTCCCTCCATCACAGTAGCAATTAATTTTATATTTGGTTTTGTATAAACATTTTGAACAAATAAATTTAATATAATATTTCTTTTTTCTAAAACAAATTTCAATATAATATTTCGTCATTAATTACATTTTTTTTCAACTAAATTAAATATTTTAGACCAAAATTAAGTAAATTAATAATTTTAAAAAAATAAAATTTTTACTTTTAGCGTCGAATATTTCGACGCTAATAGTATCAAAAATGGGTACATATAATACTTTTTAATATACGTTAGCCTCGACAAGTTTCGACGCCAAAAGTCACTTTTAGCGTCGAAATGTTTCGACGCTTATAGTAACAACAATGGTCGCTGTAAGCTTACATATAAACTTTTTTAATATACGTTAGCGTCGACACATTTCGACGCTAAAAGTGAGAATTTTTGCGTCGATACATTTCGTCGCCAAATATACAATATAGCGTCGAACAATTTACTTTAGCGTCGAAATAACTTGGACGCAGAATACTGTTTTTTAGCGTCGCAGTTATTTATTTCGACGCTAAAATTGGTTTTCGTCGACATTTTATCGTCCATTGTTTGCGTCTAATTTTTTCGACGCTAAATATAATTTGCGTCGAAATAGTCACTTATGGCGTCGAAATAATTCGACGCTAAATGGTCTAATTGTCTTGTAGTGACTATATTGCGATAACCACAAATATTTTTTTTACGTAATCGGATACCACATAGGTTAGTAGTTTGAAACTAGGATATACGATACTCTTGTGACTTAAGTTCTATTTCATACTTTGTTCCCTAGATGGCTCATTTTCGTCTTTGATGTCTATCATAAATATGCCACAGTAAAATTTATGTCATGATGATCCAGAACCATGGTTTATTTTACAAAAATCTCCTTTATGTTTATCAATTTATGTTTAATGGTATTATAAAAAATGTGGGACATATTCTAGATAATTATAATAATATTTATGAGACTTTGAAATTTTCATACTTGATGAATTTCCTGATTTACCACAAGCCCATTTTATGAAAGAAAAATATAATAAAACAAAATAAAATGTTGTACCCAAATATTAAAGATGAACCAGCAGAAGAAAATCCAAAATTCAATACAGTAATAAAAGAGCAATGGCTGCACTGCCAGGAAGACTGATAATATTGTTTGCGAAACCTAGGCGGAGAATCGCAATATAAGAGTATAATATATATATATATATATAGAGAGAGAGAGAGAGAGAGAGAGAGAGAGAGAGAGAGAGAGAGAGAGGAGCTAGTTCTTGAAAAGTTCCAAACAATGTTCTTGGTCCAAGTTTCGGCTCCAAAACTTCTTGTAATATTCAGCATATGTGAAATCTTTGTATACGGCTCCAGATCCATCCTCAGTTAGATGTTTTGGAGGGCTGATAATTGCATCATTATCTGGGCAAAGAAATGAAGCAACTGAAATCCTTTCCTTTTCAGCATTCACAATAGCTCTATGCCACACACTCTTATACCTTCCATTACTCAATGCCTACAACAAAATCACTGGTTTAAAAAAAGAATGCCTCTAAAGATAATGATAATTATGCACATGTTCCAAATATAAATAAAATATTGTAGCTAGTTATACCTGCAACTGATCACCAATATTAATGACAAAAGCATTGGGATGGGGTTTAACAGCAACCCATTTGCCTTGTTTGAGAACTTGAAGGCCAGCCACTTGTAAATCTTGTAGTAATATGGTTAGGGCATTTGGGTCAGTGTGTCCTGGCAATCCATATGTTAGCTCTGGCTCTGGACATGGGGGGTAAAAGTTCACAGCCATATGCTGTCCTTGTTCACCCAACACATTCTTTATGTAATCTTTTTCCAATCCTAAGCTCTCTGATATTAGTTCCTGCAGTCTATATCCCAGTTCTCGAACTTCTGAGCAATAATTACTCACAATTTCCCTACAAATTCAAATTTTAATTTAGCATTACAACCTTGATTCATAACATACAAGTCAAAATTACATTACCTTTTCTTGGCCAGGCAAAGTTTCAACATGGCCCCTAGAGAATTGAGCTAAAAGTTGTATAACAAAAGCAATTCCTTTCCCACAAACCTCGAGGGGTTCGAGTTCTCTTGTGCCAGTTGTAGTAAATATTTATTTTCTTTCCGCACAATCAGAATTTTAAACTCAAATATAAAGAAGAATCTAAACTAATCCAATTAAAACCGTGAAATTTGTAATTCATTAGTTTAATAAACGAATCCTGATTTTAGAATTCATATTTGATTAGTTTAATAAACGAATTCTGATATTAGAATTCATATTCGATTAGTTTAATAAACGAATATTCGTATTCAATTCGTTTAATTCATTTGAATAAAATTAAACAAATTGAATCATTGATGTTTAAATAAAATTAAACCAGTTGAATCTTAAATTCTTAATATTTTATAATTATATATTACTATTATATTATAATAAAACAAGCAAGAAAAGTAACACAAATTTATAATCCTAAAAATTACAAATGGCAAAATATAAAATTAAAATATTATCAAAATATATTATATGATTTGTTTAATAAATAAATCATAAACTAAATTAAACAATAGTTTTGTGATGGGAAATGGTCGACGAAAAGTTAATGTCTATCCAGAAATGAAAAAACTTATCTCAACATTAACAATGTGTGGACACAGAAAGCTCCAATCCCTTATTGCCACTGCCCATCGTTTATCCTGACAAATTTTAAGCAAAGTCTTGTTTCTTGTTTTCTTTTACTTGTAAAATGATAAGTCAACCCCCCACCTCGATCCAAGTCGTGTAAACAAAATTTGATTTTAACACTCCAAAGGCAGCCAATCCAAACTCTCCAAAAGCTCTTTTAAAAAAACCCTCATCCAAAAGACTTGAGAGATATTATTAAGGGATCGGGTTTCAAAAAAAAAAAATTAATAATTTTTCGGATTAATCCGACCCAATCCGATATTTATAGGTTGGGTCACGAGTTTGATATTAAAATCCGACCCGACATTACAAGATTTTATTATTTTTTTAAAATTTTTATTATTTTCTAAAATTTTTATTATTACTTTTAAAGTTTTTACTATTATTTCATTTGTTTATTACTTTTGTTGTCTTGAAACTTTATATAAATGATAATTTCCGGGACAAAAAATAACTAGTATTTATATTTCAAAATAATTAATTCATTAAAAAAAATTGGCCGACCCAACCTGACCCTACCCAATCGGATTTCACCTCTCAAATTTCTGATTCGGGTTTCCCGACTCGCGTGACCCGACCCGATCGAGTCTCACAAAAGTCAAAAAAATATGACCCGACTCGTGAACACCCCTAGATATTATCATTTAAATAATATGACAATGCAAAGAATTTTATTTTATTTTTGATAATGCATAGATTCTTGAAATTCATATCTTGATAAATTATGCTAGTGCATATTACAGTATTTTTTTTTGAAACGTTGAAAATATCACTGTCAAACAATCCGATCAAAGTTTAACAAGAGTAGGTAAAATTTCTAATTGTCTCAGACTCTTACAAGAAATATATTCTCTGCACTCGAACCCATAATCTAACAATCAAATCATAAGTCATTTGACATCAAGACATACCAGGGGTGAGCATCAGCATCCTAAGCCTAACTCTTCAAATAATCCAATTTTTTTTTTTTTTTTAATTTATGAGTTGGAATCTAAATCATTTCTCATGTGTGAAAGATTTTAACTCTTAATTGTTTATATTATTCGGGAAAAATGACCAATCAAATTTAATTAACACACTCTTCAAAATTTCTCAACATTGAAACAAAACTACCATAGACTATTTTTTTATTAATTAATGCACTTTCTCGAAAAATAAATCGTATATTTTTTTAAAAAAAAAAAACTATTTTGTAGTATAATTAATTATTACTTAATCATATGTAGATCAATTCATTAAAATCATTGTTTATCTAAGAGGGAAATTTTTAGAATATAACTGTTTTACCATGTCATCTAATAAAATATTTATACATATGTTAAAATATTTAAAAATTATGAAATAAATAAGAATTATATTTAATAAAATTATACATGTTGTAGTCACTCATATTTCAGTTGTAGTTATCCGTTCACACTCATGTTTTAGGAAATATTATGTGATAATAGTGTTGTTAAAAAAAAAAAAAAAAAAAAAAGTATTCTGTATGCACAATGTAAAATATTATTCATGTTTATGAAAGTAAAAATAAAATAAAATTAAAAAAAAAAAACCCTACTAGAAGATGCTATTCCATGAAAGCTACCATAGGACATACCGACATAGTTTCGTGTATTATCTACTAATCGACCACTTCTCCCCAATATAATATTTGTCATTTCAATTTTCAATCAGCTTACGTAAACACGGAATCAGGGGAAGACGTCACCCTTTCTAGAGTGGGCCATTTTTTTATTATTTTGCTGACGTATTCTCAAATGTCAATGATATGGCCGTGATCTCAGCTTCTGTACATCATCAACGGAGACATCACCGTTCAATTATGTCCCAAAAATCACGTTGAAGATTGTTTTTTGTATGCTGCAAACTATCATATGACCCCACGTTATCAAAAACATGGGCTCGCGTCTGCACCAGATCAAGAGATACCCGACTATACGTGTAATATTATTTAAAAAAAAAAAAAAAAAAACATGTTTGACTTTAAAGTTTAATTCATAGGCTTAACGATTTATATTGGAAAATTATCAATATGTTAAATATTATACTCGAGCTTAACAAATACATATCTAGCGTCCAAGGGTAAGACTTGGTGGCATAAGATTTAAGATTTGATTGCTCAAGTCGTAAGTTCGAATCTAGAGAGTGCATTTCTTATAAGAACATAAGACAATCAGAGATTTTATTTACTCCGCTTAAACCCGAATTGAGTGATTTAACGAGGGATTTTCAACGTTTCCAAAAAAAAATACATATCTAATAGCGAAACTATGTAAACGCCTCGGCATTCCCTCAAGGTCTATAGAAATTCATCTTAATAAAATTGAAATTTTATAAATTATTTTATAGATTTTATATTACAATTGTTGAAAAACAACGGAAAGTATAGTTTTGAAGCTTTATAATACTATCTTAAAGTAAATTTGTCCCCACTGTGTGTATATATATATGCATGCATGTATGTATATATGCATGTATTGAAAACGTTAATTGAAAATTCAGCCGTCAAATCACTCGACCTGAGCTAAAGCAGAGCAGGCAAAACCCCTGATTGTCTCAGGCTCTTACAAGAAGCGCTCCTCTAAATTCGAACCTAGGATCTGGAAGCCAGATCGTAAGCCCTACATCACCAAGTCACGCCCCTTGGGGACTTGTCCCTACTATATGTTAAGGGTTATAGGTAAATTCATTATAGGATACAACAAAATTTCTTACAGATACAACAAAACACTTTGTTGAATCTTTATTTGAGAACTTTGTTCAAGAGAAATATGTTATATAATATTCTGAAGAAACCATATCCAATTTACAGGCAATTAAAGATTGTGTTCAAAACACATCACTTTCAGCATCAAAAGACATCAAATTTAGTTATTAATATGTTATATACCAGTTTAATCCGGCTATTAATATGTTATATACCAATTCGATCCCCAATATATCGACATAATATAATAATCGAATAAAAATGAATTTATGATATTTATATTTTATAACATTTTATATTGATAAATTAACCATCATATGTGGATATATTCAAATTAATAATTTCTCCATTACATTATTTTTTGGCCTCTAAATTCTAATAATTTACACATGAAATTATCAACAGAAATTACCGACCGACTATTTTGATACTTATCGAACAAATACCGACAGAAAAGGAAAAAAATAATTTAATACAAATTACCGACCAAAATATTACCGACCGAATATTCAGTCGATAGTCGGTCGGTAATACGGTACGGAAGATTAATTTGGCGCCAGTTTATGCCTCCAACAATTACCAACCGAAATTTCGGTCGATGATTGATAATAAATAGCGACCAAATATTCATTCGGTCGCTAAAAAAATATTAATTATAAATTTTTTAAAGAAAATTAGTCATTTTATTAGTCGGTCGGTAAAATTTTAAAAAAATGAAATAAAATAGTAATATATATAAATATTGAGTTGGTAATCTCCAGTTTCCTTAGAGTATTATGTTATTAAAGACATCAATTTTTTCAACACAACGAAGGGTTTAAGTCTTGGATTGGTTGGGTCTTGCATTGAGATGGCAACAAGACCCGGACCCGGCCCGGGTCCACATGGACCCGGACGACCCGGGTCTGGAATTAAAAAATATGGACTCGGGTCTTTAAAATTAAGACCCAGGTGATTCTGGGTCCGAACCCAGGATCACGCGGGTCCGGAAAAAAAAAAAAAATTAGATTATAATAAAAAATATAAAATATTATGCATATATATATATATAATATAATATAATAAAAAATTAAAAGAATTGAAATAAAACTAATAAAATTGACAAAATACAAATATAAATATAAAATAATACAATTAAAATTTTAAAAAAAAATTTTAAAAAAAAAGGAATCCGGGTTCCCAGATCCGGATCGGGTCTACCCGGGTCCGGACCCGGGAATATTTACCCGGGTCCGAAACCAGACCCGAGGTAACCTAAACTCTTCCGAATCGGGATTTTACTATCCTTAGTCTTGCTCTTGCACTACTAGGTGAGGGACAGGAATCTCCTTTGTAGAAAAGACATTTAGCTTAAAAGTCCTCCATAAAATAACTGCTAATAGAAATTGATATTTTACAAAATATTATTACAGATCCGGCTAGGATTCCGGTTGAAATCGGAACCGAACCGAACCAGTTGGAATTGGACGGTTCCGGTTTCGAAATAAAAATCGAATTTTTTCGGTTTGATTAGAGTTCATCCTTGACCGAAACAAAAAAAAACTGCTGGAACCGAGATAGTTTCAATAATTCGAACCGAAATCCAAAATGACCGGTGACCACCTCTATTTCTAAGTATTCGTTCAGATAAATATTTCAGTCAATTTCTTCCTTTGGTTATATAGTATTTTCAATACATCATCATTACCTGTGTGATATGTCTTTTGATTAGAGTATTTCAATTTTATAGATATACCCAAAAAAAAAACACGAAAAATATTAAAATATTGAAAGATATGTAAAATATTAGAAATTTTGTTTTTTATTTGTTATTTGTTTTTTGTTTTTTTGTTTTTTGTTTTTTGTTTTTTTTTTTTTTTTTTGTTTTTTTGTACTATTTTTATATTAATATTTGTATGTATGTAATTGCTCTTTTATTTACTCTGATGTGTTTAACAGAGACTAAAATATTTAAATGAAATATTGACTTACACTAAAAATTGAAACATGCCATGTGATAGAAGAATGATGGTATCATTTGAGCCTGTTATGTATGTATATTTTTTAAGATATTTGGAAAGAAGATGCAGAAGGAAAAAAAGAGAGAGAGAGAGAAGCAAGACTTACTTGAAGGTAGGTGGGTTTGAAGGCCACTCAGGTACATACTTGTCAAGAGGATAGCAATGGAGTCTGAGATAATCTCTCCAGTTGTGAAATTTCTCCTTATTAACATTAAAACTCGTTGACAACCTCATTGTCTTTGCTGGATCATCTGAATAAAGCTTCAGCTTTTCTTCTAATGGCAGCCTGAAAAACTCTTTCCCCACTTCTAACATTTGCTTCACTGCTTCTAAACGCACTCCATGATTTATCACCTATGCATGTGATTCGTTGATTCAACTCATCAAGCATATATAATTTCAAATGATATTGGAGGACAAATTAAAGTTTGAATGTAAAATTAATTACCTGGAAAAATCCATAACACTTGCAAGCATCACAAATTTGTTGAACAATTAAGCTTCTGTCATCGGAAGCCAAATCAATAACTGGAACATTTTCGCATTCGGAAACTTCAGAGAGTCTCGGTCTCTCCGATTCAGGCCTTACATAACCTTCCGGCAAGTTCGTATACCGAATACCGGAGGAGAGGACTTTAGTGTCCATTTATAATATAATTTTAGCAGTCAAGGAATAAGACAGCAACAGCTTTCGCACTTTCCAGGAAGATATGCCTTAAACCAAATCTCTCAACGCATATTTATATGCAAAGGATGTGGGTATTTACTAGTTTAATTGGGTGAAATCTTGGAACCCTGCTCAATTTTAGATATTTCAGGTTTGGACGTAGGCGAGCCACTCGTCCGATTTTTTTTTTTTTTTTTTTTTTCATTATAATTCAAAATAATTTAATTGTCAATTTTTTTATCTAATAATATATTATAATCGAAGGCCTCAAAATATAAAAAATTGGGGTTAGCTGAATGGATGGAAATTGTGTTGGCATTAAATATTAATTATTTAAAAATAAATTATAAAAATTATAAAATTGACGGAGGTCAATTTTATTTTATTATATATATATATATATATATATATATATATATATATATATAATATATATATATATATGTATTAATCTATAAATGATATATTTATTTTATTTTATTAATTAATTTTTTTTTATAAATTAATTTTTTTTTAGTTTTTATATATCTATTCTTTTTATTTGTTTAATAAATACTATAATTTTCTCATTTATTGTTATTTATCTTATGTTCGTTTATTCATTTAATTTTTTTGAATTTTTTTAATTTATTTAACACTACTTATATATAATAGATTTTTTTAAAAAAAATTATTTAACACTACTTATTCACCCTATTTATTCACTCTCTTCAATTTTCTTTCCCATAATACCTCATTCTATCTTCTTTTTTATTTACTTTTAAAATACTTTTCTTTTTTATTTTTTCCCCTTAATTATTTTTTAATACTTTATTTTTTATTTTTTCCCTTAATTATTTTTCCCATCACCGGCTGAAATGCATTAATTCCCTCTTATTTTCCCCCAGTAATTTTTTCTTATTTTACTTTTAATTTAATTTTTTAATTATTTTATTTGAGTTTATGATTTAATTCTTTTATTTTCTTATAGTTTATTTGTTTAATAAATCTTATATATTTTTTATACATATTTTTTTGGAAAGTATATAAATTTACTTTTGTTTTATTAAAAGTCGTGTTGATTCTGATTTTTTCTTTTTGGCTTTATTAAAAATCGTGGTGATTCTGATTTTATTTTTATTTTATTAAAAGTTATTTGTCTTATTTTCTTTCGTAAAGCAGTGTCTATATCTATTTTTACTTTATTAAAAATATTTGTTTTATTTGTTTTTACTTCTTATATAAAGAGGTAGTTTGTAAGTTTGAAGGTAAGATCATTTAGAAGATCATTTGAGCCTTTCTTCTCTCCCATTCTCTTGCTTTTTTTTCAGCCTATAATTATCTCTTCTTATAATTGAGTTATCCTCTTAGTAGAACATTATGGATGACTACAACTTGAGTTCATTTTCAGATAATTGGTCATGTGAGAATAGTGTTCTAAGTGGAGAGATGTAACGACCGAGAATCTCAATAACTATTACACTGTGGGACGAGTGTTACATAATATAAATCATGTTTGGAAACATATACCATTGTTAGATGACTTTGGGAACAATCGGTAAATTCTTTGAGAATCCGATATTAGATGCTATGATGTTCCACTCCGGACAGCCCATGGTATTTGGGCCGTAAATTTCTCATACAAATTCCAATTTTTATGAATTTTATATCTCAGAAAGCTGAGATCTAGACCTACAACTTCAGTGTTGAATATTTTTCCAAATTCAAACTGGAAACATGTCAAGAATGCAAGTTAAAAATCTGGGTGAATGGTACCGCATACCTATCTAGAAAAATCTCAAACTTTCTCCACATTTCTACAATTTTCTCCATTAATCCAAATATCAAATAAGCCCTAGTATATAAGGAGATTACTATTCAATGCTCACAAAATTAGAAAACAAGAGAATGAAGAAGAAACATGGGAAAGAAAAGAGAAGAAGAAGAAGAAGAAGAAGAAGAAGAAGAAGAAGAGAAAGAAAAAGAGGAAAATGGAGAATAGAGAATAAGAGAAAGAAAACAGAGAAAAATGGAGAATATGAAGAAATGAAGAACATTGTCAACCATTGAAGACTTGGAAGATGAAGAAAATCAAGCAAAGTAAGGTAAGATATTGTGACCCAAATTTTTAATCATGGAATCTTGATGATATGAAGTTATGATAGTGTTAGAAACCTATTTGGTATTACATTTAGTATCATAATAAGCATGAATTGGACTATATTAGGAAGGATCTAAATTTTTGAATCCTTGAAGTTGAACTAAATTGGAATTATGGGACTAAGAAGTTTAATGGATGATGGAGTATGGTTCTAACATGTTTGAAGATGATAGTTTAAAGAATTGATGAGTATAAATGGTAGTGTGGAAGTATGGGAAGAGTATTGAGCAAATTAGGGATGAAAGAATTGAAGATATGCCCTGTTTTTGGCCTTGCTTCGCGATGTGGAACGCACAGCGTCGCAACGCATTCTGGGAAATTTCCTAGGAATGTTTCTGGAGACGTGCGTATCGCAACACGCAATACTCCGCGTCGCGATACGTACCAGAAAATTTTCAAGATATGCTTCTGGAATGGTGCGCGTCATGATGTTGGACAATTATGACCCATAGCATCACTATTTTTACAGATCATGGTGTTGTTGTACAAATTAACTATGTGACAAAGTAAATTGCCCTTTTATCATTTGTAATTGGATTACCAAGATATATAAATGATAGAAGGTCCTTATGATTAGTTCCGGATTGAGATGATATGAGACAGTATCAATCCACGAAGGTTTAATCATTAAATATCCCTAGTCGGAGTATTATCGAGATTGGACATCGATAATGCGTAAAAGACTAGTATTACACTTGTGCGCTTTGTGAGAGCATAACGACATAGTTATCATATATTTGGGTATATGATACTCATGCTAGTGTAATAAGAGGTTGTGTTTACTGATGGTACGGAAATAGCTTCTCTCAGGATAGACCCCTCAGAATTCCATTGGTAGTATGACTATGTGTCTATGGAAGTCCGAATCAAGATAGTGTATTTGGTCTTAACCTGAGACTTGCACACCGCTAATACTTGTGACAATCAATATACTTTGGTTTTGGTCATCCAGGGCTTTAACAGGTTCTGTGTACGCCTCTTCTGGGTATATTGAGAATCGTAGTGTATTAGGTGTGATGTCAAGATGGAAGTATCACTCCAGTCATAGTGGAGATGATGATCACGTAGGATACGGAACTGATGCTCTTTTATGCTGCAGCTATCAGGATAATATGACTAGGTCATGATTATCTGATTATAGAGACTAGTTACCAAAGATCTGATATGTGCTTCGTACGGGGCAGACACAATTCCAGCCCCAGGCCTTGCACGTGACATCCGATGCTGGATCGTAATATGCAATACTACGTATACTACGTCTGATATAGATCACATATTCCTTTAAGAATATTTCTGGAGAATTGGGTAGGCATGGTGCTTTGCTAGAAGCCAACCATGTCTTGTAAATCGATAAAAACGTAGTTTTAGGTACGTACGTGTTCGGATAGTCCGACGACCGGATTTACTGCCAACATATCTGGGGATCTCATGGGCCGCTTCCCGAAGATTCACCGATGACGTATGACTCGCACTTTATTAATCTGGGATTAATTACAAGAGAGAGAATATTAATTTGGGATTAATTACGGAGATATTTTATCTGAGATAAAATATTATTTAAAGAGAGAGAACGATTAATTTGGAATTAATCGATAAAATAATATATTCGATATATTAAACGAAATTAGATTTCGACGCGGAATTAAAATTAGATTTTAATTCGGGCGAACGAGTTAATTTAGAATTAATTTGTTAGCGACGTGAATAGTAATTTTGCTAGGCATAATTATTTTATTAAATTTGATTTAATTACGTCGCAACAGAAAATTCGTTAATTTGGAATTAGCGAATCCGAGCCCGGGAGTGTTTGCGGGCCCACTCGCATTTCGAATTCAAATAGGCCTCACTTGTCACATCAAGTCACATCACTTAACTTTCACCTCACTTTATGGTTGATGGAAGTTGATGGTTGCTTACCAAACACTCAAGCTTGAAAAGTTGAAAGACATTTACCTTTTTGGAATTTTGGCATATGTTTTGAATTTTTGGAAAATCATATACAACTTTTCACAACTCTCTCTCTCTCTCTTCCTCTCCCTATTCGGCCAAGGGCCAACATTTTCTCTCAAATTATTCCTCTTTGCCGAGAACAAACAAGAAGGAATGGAAGATTTGTGGCAAATCTATCCAATGCTAGCACATGAAGAGTCATCCAAGGTGATAGGGAAACAAACCCTTGAGCATGGAATCACAACACAAAGCTTGGAGCTTGGAGATCCATCCATGGAGTTGACCGAATTTTAGAGCAGCACAAAACAGCCCATTGCCGAGAGCTTCCTAGGAGGAGCCAAAATTTTTGTGTTCGACACATCGCAAAACCGATCATTGTAAGTATGATTCTGCCATAATTCTTTTGAGTATTCACACATGTTTATATGCTTGAATTGATCTTTGGGACTAATCTAGAAACCCAACATATGACGCGCAAAACCCCGCGTCGTGACGCGTGGCCAAAAGATTTCCCAAAGTTAATTTTTATCAGTCCAGCTTCATCCTAGCGTGTTAGAAACCACCCTTAAGGTCTCGTATCAGTTCGCATATATACATTACATCCTATTACAAGCATGATATACCAAGTGACTATATCATGTACTTGAATTGAGAAGTTTAGCCTAGTTTTGAAACTTATCTCATGGTTTATAGTCTAACCAAGTTACTGCTTATAGATCATTACGGGAATTGTAATTTCCTTCGATGAAGTGGTATAGCACCAGCCAGATTCCAATCTTGAGTGGACACTACCCTTTTAAATTAACTTTCATTTTGTTATTTTCATATCATACTTATTTTTACGCTTTAGGGTGTTAGATTATTTTTATTATAATTATTTCATAAAAATTTATGATTTAAGTTATGTTTGAGAAAGAAACATTTTCAGAGTATGATTTTATGATTTTCGAGGCATGAGGGAAAAACCCACCTCAGTATGTAACTGGATATAGACATGAAATTGACGGATAACATATGCACATGTAGAGGACTGAGGAACGACGATACGTG
The DNA here is from genome assembly GCA_019454045.1 of Zanthoxylum bungeanum. Taxonomy (NCBI): domain Eukaryota; kingdom Viridiplantae; phylum Streptophyta; class Magnoliopsida; order Sapindales; family Rutaceae; genus Zanthoxylum; species Zanthoxylum bungeanum. The sequence continues at coordinate 37,754 of SKCR01021017.1, forward strand.
ACGCTCCCAGATCCTAGTTCCGGATTAGAGATGACAGATGCCCATAGATCCTAGTTTCAGAGCTTGAAGGGTAGTATAGATTCGCACCCCTAGTTCTAGTTTCAGGGACAAGAGTTGCATGCTTTGGGGGACGGTGATACGTAACGCCCCAAAGTCATGAATTTGCATTTCTGGCTCTAGTTAGGCGTATGAGGGGACGGTGATACGTAACGCCCCCATACATCAGGTTTTCAGAGACATATATCAACATTCGGAAAAAAAAAAATAAATACAGATTTCAGAAATAGTTTTCAGATACGTTTTTGAGAAAAGGTTTTTATAAAGGAAAGTTTTCAGAAAACAATAGTTTTATAAGAGATTTTCAGGAAAGATAAGTTTTACAAAGAGATTTTAGACGAGAATTTCAGAAAAGAGTTTTCATATAAAGTTATCTTTTTGAATTTTAGTTTTAGAACCAAATATTTCCATTACAGTATTTCAATTTTTATTTAAATCGTCCACTCACTTAGATCATTCAAACGATCTAACTCCCCCACTCCCAGTTTTCTTGTTTTACAGGTATCCTCAGAGGATGAGCTCGAGAGGACAGATATTGATGCAGTCATTAGGTTATGGAGTCCATAGTGAGAATCCAGTCAGAGTCAGGTAGAAGTCATGTATTAGTCGTGGGTTATGTAATAGTCATTGTAAGCAAGTGTTATTAAGTATACAATTATAAATATTGAGTTTGTATTTCATGTTGGCGAGTTTGGGTGTTGGTCTCATACATAAGATTTTGATTGAGAAAAGAGTAATAGTGTAGTTTATAGTTAGAAAGCTAGAGGCTCAGAGGAATAGTACTGCCTATTCCCTGTCGGTAGCATCTACCAGATCGGAGATGTTATAAAGATGGTATCAGAGCATGGTCTAGGGAGTCAGTGACTGCGGTGGGTAGAGTGTTGGGGTTTTGTATACGCAGTATGTCTGAGATACTCGTATGCAAGGCACTACCTCTCCATTATCTGATCCTCGAGTGCGTCCTCAAGATCTATAGACAGATTAGTAAGCTTTCTTAGACTATTCGAATAATATTCCTTACAAGAACAATTATACTCTAGATTCAAGTTAAGAATTCTCCTATAGCTATCATGGCTTATCACCAGAAGTTCAGAATAAACTATGAAACTAAATAGTAAAGATCTAAGAAAAGTTAGAGAGTGGGAAATGAAAGCTATAAGAAAGCAAGGAAAGATGAATAGATGTGTAAGCAGCCAGCGATAAAGAAAAGTAAAGAGACATAATAAGATAGTGAAGTTCTAAGGATACCCACCCAGGACAGTAGAAAGAGAATAGAAAAAATCCGAGCAAGTATTAGAGTGTTTAGAGGATGTAAGATTCATTCCCTCCTCAGAAAAATTTCTTCAAGCCGATCCAATAGCTCTTGAGCACCTCGTATAGATAGCGAGTTCCCCGGTTAACCAAGAACAACCATAAGGCAGAAGAAGTAAGAAATCAGGATTAGTCGTGGAGGCTTCTAATAGATGTGAGATTCCATAAGAATGCAGAGATTCTAGATTCCCCAAACCCAGGCCCGTAGGCAAATAAGATGACCTACCCAGATCCTCACCCCTCTGTGATGCCAATCAAGGAAGCTATACTGATGGAGCCTAGCTCATACATACCTTACAAGAGTAATAGACTCTACTAGGACACCGAGTACCAGAACAAGGATATCGATATCCATGAGACGTGAGATGTGAGATGTTTGCCTTAACCTCTATCAGTATAAATAAAAATAACACTAAGGAAGCCCGATGAGAGTTTACTCTAAGAACAGAAATAGAAAATCTTGGAAGGTAGATAACCCAAAAAATAATTCAGGAAGCTTTAGAAGATAAGAAGAAGAGAACTCAGTATAGTCCAAAGATCTAGGCAAGTCAGCATGATGCTTGCAGTACTAGTATAAGTCCCCAAAATAGATCAAACATAGTAGAACCTACAGATCAACCCAAAGCCAATAGAAATCTGTGGAAGTATAAAAGAATAGACCTGTGAGATTGGAGATATTTAGGAGTGACAAGAGTACCAGTATGAACAGTAGAATAAAGTGCCATAACTTTGATTTATAGCAAGAGCAAAGATCAGAGATCTAGGAAGTAGTCAGAAGAACAAACCACCATTAGCCTCAGTAGCATGACGTAGAGTAAAGAAATAGGATATGAAAACAGTAAGCAGGAAATAGGAAGTGATAAGAGAATTCAGTACGTATAGTAACATAGATAATGTAGCTTGGAGACAGCAATGTAAGTGAAGACCTCGGAGTGATTGATAAAAAGTAAGGAACCCTAAGGCATGGATTAGTCAATTCAGTTCTCAGCAGTATGAATAAAAATTTCTCCTTTCAATAGGCCCTGACTATGGTAAGTATTTAGACACCTAACCAGATGTTGGACAATTATGACCCATAGCGTCACTATTTGTAAAAGACATTGTGGTTTTTGTACAAATTAACTATGTGACAATGGAAATTGCATTTTATCATTTTGTAATTTGATTACTAAATATATAAATGATAAAAGTCCTTATGATTAGTTCCAGATTATAAGATATGAGACAATATCAATCCATAAAGGTTTAATCATTAAATATCCCTAGTCGTAGTATAATCGAGACTGGACATCGATAATGCTAAATAGACTAGTATTGCACTTGTGCGTGTTATGGAAGCGTAACAACATAGTTATCATATATTTAAGTATTGGATACTTATGCAAGTGTGATAGGAGGTTGTGTTTATCGATGGTACGGAAACAGCTTCGCTTTGGATAGACCCCACGGAATCCCATTGGTAGTATGACTATGTGTCTATGGGAATCCGCATCAGGGTAGGTGTATTTGGTCTTAACCTAAGACTTGCATCACTAGTACTTGCGACAATCAATACGCTTTGGTTTTGGTCGTCCAGGATTTTAACAGGTTCTGTGTACGCCTCTTCTGGGTTTATTGAGAATCATAGTGTATTGGGTGTGATGTCAAGACAGAAGTATCACTTCAGTCATATGGAGATGATGATCACGCAGTGATACAGAACTGGTACTCTAATGTGTTGCAACCATCGGGATAATATGACAAGGTCATGATTATCCGATTAAAGAGACTAGTTGTTTGTGATCCGATATATGCTTCGTACGGAGCAAACACTATTCCAGCCTCAGGCCTTGCATGTGACATCAGATACTGAATCGCAATACGTAATACTACATATACTACGCCTGACATAGATTATATATTCCTTTAAGAATATTTCCGGAGAATTGGGTAGGCACGGTGTTTTGCTAGAAGCCAACCATGTCTCGTAAATCGGTAAGAACGTGGTATGAGGTACGCACGTGATCGGATAGTCCGAAAACCGGATTTACTGCCAACATATCCAAGCATCTCATGGGTCGCTTCCCGAAGATTCACCGATGACGTATAACTCGAACATAATTAATCTGGGATTAATTACGGCGAGAATTTATATGGGATAAAATTCTATTAGAAGAGAGAGAACGATTAATTCGGAATTAATCGATAAAATAATATATTCGATATATTAAATGAAATTGGATTTCGACGCGAAATTAAAATTGGATTTTAATTCGGGCGAACGAATTAATTTAGAATTAATTCGCGAGCGACTTTAACGGTAATTTTGGTAGGCATAATTATTTAATTAAGTCGTAACAGAAAATTCGTTAATTCGGAATTAACGAAACCGAGCCCGGGATGTGTTTGCGAGCCCACTCGGATTTTGAATTAAAGTGGGGCCCATAAGTCACATCGCATGTCACTTCAGTGATGGAAGTCTTGTCAACTTTGAGTGATTGACATCTAGTCACTATTGGTGATGGGAGTAGTTGGGAGCAATTAATGTAATTTTCCCTCCAAACTTTGTTTTACTTTTTGGAAAAGCATATACCAAAATTGGTTTTGACTTTTTCATAACTTGTATTTGTTTTAGAAACAAAAAAAAAAAGAAAAACAAATACTCTCCCTTTATCTTTCCTCTTGGCCGAAACTTGCAAGAACAATAAGGAATATTTGTTGCAAATGTTTCTTAGTGCTAGCACACTTGAAGAATCATATAAGGTGATAGGGAAATCAATCCCAAGAGCTTGGAATCAATCTCAAAGCTTGGAGCTTGGATTCATCAATCAAAGAGGAGCTTGGAGGATCTTCTCAAAGTAAAATTTTGTTTACAACGCATCCTACAACCGTTCTTTGTGAGTATGTTTCCGCCATTCTTACTTCTTGTATTCACTTGTTTCATGCTTAATATGATCTTGGGATGACCTTAGAAACCCAACACCAGACATGTGAGCATGTATCCATTCTCAACTTAGAAAATCCAGTAAGAGGAAGAACAAGTAAAGAAGAGTACTTAACAGAATAGATGGATTATGAGGCGCCTAGATGGTTGGACTAATAAGTTCAACAAAAGATAGATGACAATCACGAGATGGCAAAGTTCTATTTAAGATAGAATAGTTGAAGTCATAGTAAGTCAAGTCAAATCTAGAAGTCATCGTCTAACTGGAATCCATTGAGGGAGTAAAGGCTTCAAATGAGCGAAGTAACTAGAGAGAGTGACTCTCAAGAGTATAGTATATGACTTATAAGAATCTTATTGTATTGAGAAAGAAGAACTAGATGAGTGTAGCACCCGAACCAATAAATTTAGTAGAGATGTCCAAAGCAATCGAAGTTGATGGAGTTTTTAGGGGAATAAAAAGTTCAAGGAACTAAGATAAAAAAGGAAGTCATGTAACATAATAAAACTTAGTAAGGAAGAATAATAGAAGGAGTATGTGTTAGGGTTGGTGCTCTGAGCGTCAATTTCTTATGTATTTCCATGTAAATACTCTTGTATATATTTTATTAATGAATAAAATAAACAGTTTATGTAATATAAATTCTTTTATTATATGGTAAAGATGTAAATGACCATAGAGTGATTGGTTATGATACAGTTGCAAAAGCGTCGCAACTAACATTGAGCAGTATCATAATAGTACCATTCTTTAACTGAACCTGGTCAAGGTTTACAATTACTTGGTCAGTAAGTAAACCCGTTGAGACCGGTACGTGTCGTATATTGGAATGTTGGATTCTAATGGTTTCTCAATGAACCATGAGTCTCGGGAGACTCGTATAGACATGTAGGTGTTTATATCAGATAAATACTGAATGACTTGACGAAGATTCTTAATAGATGGTATACCAATGTCAATAAAAATATTCTCGGGTTGAGTGAGCATAGTGATCCTCCGACTTGAGGTACCACTGTGGATGTATGAGGTATCCTCCACACTTTGGTGGCAGTCACGTCACCGATCTATTTAGATCAGACCTCCGCCTGTTCGTTGGGTGTGAACTGATCCTTAGGATATCCTGTGCGTATCAAGATAGGATCCGTCAGTTCTGTGTACAGAGCATAGGTATCCATCATGGAATTAGCAATTTGTTAGATCCTTTGGCCGTGGTACACTGTAGAAATCAGTTCTAAGTGTTATTTTAAGAGATTGCTAATAGAATCGTCGACGGGATTATACCTAAAGTGATTTGACATTTATATCTATATCTCTAGGATAATCCGGATACCTGTGACGGAAGGATTATACGTATGCAGTGACCTCGACCTGTTTGGTTCAGAGATTTTATCCGTGTTCGTTATTATTTACTAGTGGGTAGATTATGAACACGAAATTAGATTTCATGACGGATATGTCTGAACCTAGAAAGTCTCACTAATGAGATATACTCATATGGCACTAGGACAACTTTTATAAATAATACTGATTATTTATAAGTCGTTTAACGGTTAAACGAAAATACATGCTTTTGAGATCTTTTAGCCATTTATTAAATGTCGAATTGTGATATTTGACATTAATTACTAATATATGTATTTTGATTATTTAATGTAAATATAATACATATATTTTTGAGATATTTGTATTTAATTATTTAATTATTCAAATGTTGAATAATTGAATTAATTAAATATTTAATATCTTATTTTCTTATTAAAGAATAATAAATGGCATTTCTTTATTGGATAAAATGGCCAATTATGATTGGTTAAATTGGCATGATTTAATTGGTTAGAATGTGATAAACATTAATTTGATTAATGTTTTTACACCACAAAAATAATTAAATCATTTTCCAATTAATTAAAACAAAATTGAAAAATGTGGCCAATATTTTTTCCCTTCAAAATCGGTAATTGTGGGAAATTATATAAGCTTTATTTTCAATTTTATTTCATTCATTAATGAACCCTAAAATCAAATACAAAAGAGAGAAAGAGGAGAAAAGAAAAAAAAAAGAAGAAAAGCTTGCTTATTTTGGAAATTTGGTAAGGATTTTCACACTTTCTTCTTCTTGAAAATTGTTTCTATGATCATAAGCTTCAAGATGTGTAGCTTAGTTTCTTATCTACTTTCTTATGGTTGTGTTTTGATGATTGGGAGCTTGATTAAAAGATGGAAGCATGTATGTTAACTTAGATTGCTTTAAATTATATATTAAGCATTCTTTTTACCATTTTGATGGCTAGTTGCCATTCTAGAGTCTTTTAGCCACTAATGATTGACCTAAAATTGTTCTTGAGCTATTTCATGATGGTGAGGCTTCATTGGTGTTGGAAGAATTGAATTAAAGTCTTGAATTTGATTAATTTGGTGTTAATTTTGTTAATTAGTGAAATTATAAAATTAGGATTACTAACCTTCACCAAATTTGGGGATTTTCATATATGTGATGAGATTTGATGTATATTTGATGTATATTAAATTTGGGAATTTTTGGATTTGATATTGACATGTTTTGAACAAAAATGACCAAATTGTAAATTCTTGAAAATTGAGGGACCATTCGGCATTAATGGAAAAAATATTTTCTTGAGTTGCAAAATTATATTTTCATGTATAAGACATGAATAAATCATCTTGGAATTGATTTGGAATCAATTATAATTGTATTTGACAATTTTGGACTAAAATGATTAGAAAATAAAGTTTTGGGGCAAAATGATAAATTCTGAAAAATATGATTTTTGGGTAAAAATTTCATTTTTTAAGTATTGAGTAATTGAAATAAATAATTTAGTTTAATTACCCAAGAAAAATAATTGAAATCGGAAAATTTTGATTTTCCGCGTTCTACTGCGTTTACCCGAATTACCGCCCAAAACTCCAACAGTATGAACCTACATAGGTTCACAATAAGAGGTGGTATCATCGGTAATTGGAAAACAAATTAGTAATAAAGCCGAAACATGAAATTGTGATAGTTCCTAGTAGTAGTACCATAGTGGGGGAGCCAACACCAGACATGTAAACAACAGAGTCATAAGCTTATAGATGAGCAGCATAAGCAACTACAACCGTGTAGCCAGTGAGAACACCACCACCGAAAGACTCCATGACAATCCCCACCCTTCCAACCCCCGTTAAAAAATAGCAACGAATATGGACTTCGATGATCGCCTCAAGATATTCTCATAAACAAGAGAATGCATAGTGGAAAGAGACCGAAATAAAAAAACCTTTAGATATAGTACAAGAGCATAATAGAAAAGGAAATTGCTCTAAGTGAGAAACAATGAAGAGAGGAAGTGCTAGTTAAGCAGTGACGAGGATGTAAGAGAACAACATTAAACATGAATATGGACATGTGAGAGGCGATATCCTTCGGATAAGGAGATAGAGATATAGACCATAGAAGTTTCAGGTACAGAACAGAACATGAGATAAGACGAAGAGATCACCAAGCAAAAGGTTTGGAAGTAAAACTGTCAAGGTCCAAACAGTAGGAGAAAATACTAAGTATTAGCATAAGTGTAGTATAATACAACACCGAGAAAATAATTTTACTACAATATGGGAAACAATAAAGACGGGGTATCCTAGCGGGCAACCAGGTATGGAAAAAAAGTTGGTATGAAGGAACAATAACCAGATTTATAGTAACAATGAAAGCAAAGTACAAAAAAGTATAAACTTTAACCAGTACTAAATCGAAAGCATCGATGTTAATAGCAGGGGATGCGATTTAAGCACCAAGGTGCATGCAATTAAGCCTGAATCTTTAGCCAATTAAGGAGGACCACTAGGAAACTACCCAGAAGCAACATGTTAAGTAAGCGTCATCAATAGACAATATCAGTAAGTTAGAAAGCCCTAGGTCCCCATAGATAAGCAGTGATATTGGAACTTGAAGAGAGAAGCTCATAAGCAGTTGAAGCTTGGCAAGGAGAATATAGAGAGTTAAGTAGCTAAGATATAAGAAATAATATTACGATCTAGTTGAACAAGTAGAGCAAAAGAAGTATCAAGTACAAGCATTGTTAATAATGATAATGATCACTCCTGTAAACTTATTGATTTCGGAAAAGGGAACATATGAAGCCTAACCGTGAGACACCAATATTTCTAGTAAGAGTTAAAAGTACTAACCAAGAAGAACTCGATCGAGTTGAATAATTGTTGAGCATAACTAAAAATCTAGAGAAAGAGATTTCCTTGGAGACAAAGAATGTTCAGCACAGCTAGAGGTCCATAAATGAGGTAGTCGAGGATACTCAGCGAATATCTTATGAAATGAGAATGAGGTAGTACCTCTTAGTAAATAACTTAAGAGATATTCACTGAAGCCATGAATTCTGAAGCAGTTTACCCAAGTATGACAAGAGGTACGATGCATTAATTAGATATTAAAAAAAGATGAAAAATATCATATGTTTACTAGCCAAATGGTATAATACAACATATTAAGACAAATGTGATGAGTATCTAGTTAGTTTAAGCTGATGGTTTATAAAGAACCCACTAATCTTGTGATCTATGGTAAGATCCAAAGTTTAATGAGGATTCGAGGACGAATCCTATTTAAGGGGGGGATAATTTATAACGATCGAGAATCTCAACAACTATTACACTGTGGGATGAGTGTACATAATATAAATCATGTTTGGAAACATATACCCTCGTGAGATGACTTTGTGAACAATCGATAAATTCTTTGAGAATCCGATATTAGATGCTACGATGTTCCATTCTATATAGCCCATGATATTTGGGCCATAAATTTCTCATACAAACTTTGATTTTTATGAATTTATATCGTCGGAAAGCTGAGATAGAGGTCTACAACTTCCAAGTTAAATATTTTTCAAATTCGAAATGAAAGCAGGTTAAAACGCAAGTTAAAAATTTGGGTGATAATGCCGCACACCTATCTAGAAATATCTCAAACTTTCTCCACATTTCTATGATTTTCTCCATTAATCCAAATATCAAATAAGCCTTAGTATATAATGCTAATTCAATGCTCACAAAATTAGAAAACAAGAGAATAAAGAAGAAACGTGGGAAAGAAAAGAGAAGAGGAAGAAGATAAGAAGAAGAATGGAAGAAAAAAGAAGAAGAAGAAGAAGAAGAGAAAAAGAGAAAGAAAAGAGAGAAAATGGGAGAAGATGAAGCAAGGAAGAACATTGTCAACCATTGAAGACTTGGAAGATAAGGAAAATAAAGCAAAGTAAGGTAAGAGATTGTGACCCAAATTGTGCTCATGGAATCTTGATGATGTGAAGTTATGATAGTGCTAGAAACCTATTTGGAATTACATTTAGTATCATAATAAGCATGAAATTATACTATATTAGGAAGGATCTAAATTTTAGAATCCTTAAAGTTGAACTAAATTGGAATTATGGGACTAAGAAGTTAAATGGATGATGAAGTATGGTTCTAACATGTTTGAAGATGATAATTTAAAGAATTGATGAGTAGAAATGGTAGTGTGGAAGTATGGGAAGAGTATTGAGCAAATTATGGATGAAAGAATTGAAAATAGGCCTTGTTTTGGCCTTACGTCGCGACACATAATGCGCAGCGTCCGACACGTTCTGGGAAATTTCCCAGGAACTTTTCTGGAAACGTATGCGTTGCAACATGCAATACTCCACGTCGCGACGAGTATTGGAAATTTTTCCAGATATGCTTCTGGAATGGTGCGCGCGCAACTTGTAAAACCCTGCATCGCGACGCGTGGCCCAAAGATTTCCCAAAATCAATTTTTATCATTCCAACTTCACCCTAGAGTGTTAGACACCACACTTAGGGTCTTGTATCAGTTCGTATACATACATTACATCTTATTACAAGCATGATATACCAAGTGATGATATCACGTACTTGAATTGAGAAATTTAGCCTAGTTCCTAAACTTATCTCATGGTTTATAGTCTAACCCAGTTACCACTTATAGATCATTGCATGAATTGTAATTTCCTTCGACGAAGTGGTATAGCACCTGCCAGATTCCAATATGTGAGTGGACATTACCCTTTTAAATTAACTTTCATTTTGTTATTTTCATATCAGACTTATTCTTACGTTTTAGGGCGTTAGATTATTTTTATTATAGTTATTTCATGGAAGTTTATGATTTAAGTTATGTTTGAGAAAGAAACATTTTCAGAGTATGATTTTATGGTTTTCGAGGCATGGGGGAAAACCCACCTCAGTATGTAACCGGATACATACATGAAATTGACGGATAATATGTGCACATGTAGAGGATTGGGGGGACGGTGATATATAACGCCCCCATAGCCTAGTTCAGGACTAGGCATGACAGATGCCCATAGATCCTAGTTTGAGCTTGGAATGTAGCATAGATTCGCACCCCCGGTTCTAGTTTCAGGGAAAAGAGTGGCATGCTTTGGGGGACAGCGATACGTAACGCCCCATAGTCATGGATTTTCATTCACGACTCTAGTTAGGCATATAGGGGGACGACGATACGTAACGCCCCCATACGTCAGGTTTTCAGAGATAAATATCATCATTCAGAAATAGTTGTCAAATACATATTTCAGAAATAGTTTTCAGATACGTTTTTCAGAAAAGGTTTGTAAAAATGAAATTTTTTAGAAAATAATAATTTTATAAGAGATTTTCAGGAAAGATAAGTTTTACAAAGAGATTTCAGATGAGAATTTCAGAAAATAGTTTTTATATAAAGTTATCTTTTTGAATTTTGGTTTAAGAACCAAATGTTTCCATTATAGTATTTCAGTTTTTATTTAAATCGTCCACTCACTTAGATTGTTGAAATGATCTAACCCCCCACTATCAGTTTTCTTATTTTGCAGGTATCCTCAGAGGACGAACTCGGGAGGACGGATATTGATGCAATCACTAGGCTATGGAGTCCATTAGTTCAAGTCAGAAAGAGTGAGAGTACAGTCAGAGTTAAGTAGAAGTCATGTATTAGTCTTGGGTTATGTGATAGTCATTGTAAGTAAGTGTTATTAAGTATACAATTATTAATATTGAGTTTGTATTTCATATTGACGAGTTTGGGCGTTTGTCCCATACATAAGATTTTGATTGAGAAAAGAATAATAATGTAGTTTATAGTTAGAAAGCCAGAGGCTCAGGGGAAGAGTATGACCTATTCCCTCCCGGTAGCATCTACCAGATCATGGATGTTACATGAGAGCATCTCTAACAATAGTCACGATTATACAACTGAATTTACTACAAACCATATTAGTTATTATCGTTGTCTTATGCATATTCGTTATTTTTTTTTTTGAAAATAGAGAAATTATGCATACTTTTTATTTATACATCTTTGTTATCTTTGTTATATAGATTTTTGGAAGTAGAGAATACATGATGAATTGGGCGAAAAAGGTTGGTCTAGAAAATAATATTGTGGTAGTGATTAAAAATTCTGCCAACTTAAAAGGCGGCAAACTGTCAAAGTACCATCTTATGTGTGAAAGAGGAGGAAAGTACAAGCCACCATGGTATCTTTTTGATGGGTAATCTATAATAAGGAATACTGGGACTAAAAAAATATGAATTTCCATTTGAGCTGCAAGGTATACCAATACCTCCAGACGGTGTTATGTGGAGATTAAAGATTACTTGTGGTTTCCATAACCATCAAGTAGCATAATATATTGATGGTCATGAGTATCCATCTAAGCTCAAACCAATAGATAAACAACTTGTGCTCGAATTGGTAAACAACACCGCACCTTGTGAAATTCTTAATATTTTGAAGGAAAGAGACCCGTCAAATACTACGGGAATCAAAAGCATTTACAATACCATTTTCACAAACAAAGATGTTAAACATGATGGTCTAACTTCTATTTTCAATATGTATTGGATCAATTAATTAAGGAAAAATATCTTCATGATTACCTTACAAATCCAGACACCAATGAAAGAATATATATATAAAGAGCATAAATTTAACAAGAATAAAAAAATTAATTTATAAAATAAATAAATAATTAATTAATTAAACAAAATATATATAATAGATTTTGGAAAGATAGGTAAATATGCCATTTATAGAGGGCAGAAGAGGGTGTAGATAAAGTCTTTATGATGTCAATTCTTTAAACAAATGGATAAAGATTTCAATAAATCTTTTTGGCAAGTAATTAATACATTTGGCTGGCATTTAATATTTGTATTAAATGTAATTAGTTGACATTAAATGTAATTGATTGGCATTCAATGCAATTGGTTGCCATTAAATACAATTAGTTGGAGTAGTGTAAAATCTTGCTTATAAATAGCTTCATTGGTGAGAGCTTAAGGCATCCCAAAAATTTGTGAGTTTCTTTCATTAGAGATAAAGAAAATCTCTAGAGTGATTTGAGAGAATTGGGGTGAGATTTTTTGGGTTCTCTAAGAACAACCTAGGATCAATTAAGCATAAAATCATGTGAATACAACAAAGTAAGTTGCGGAAAAATACTCACTTTGATCGGCTAATGGATGTAGAGAATACAAAAATCCAACCTTTGTGTAGTTGCTCCAAGCTCCTCTCTTTGATGTATGTTGAGCTTCCAAGCTTGATTCTTGAATTCCAAACTCATGGGAAAGGTTTCCCTATCACCTTTGAATGATCTCTTATGCGCTAGCAATGGAATAATTTTGCAACAAAAATCTTCCAATTCTTCATTGTGGTTCTCGGCCAAGCCAAGAAAAGGAGAAGAAAGGAAGGCCATTCGGCCAAGAGAGAGTTGGAGAGGGAGAGTTCTTTTTAATTTTTCAATTTGTGTGTGTGTTATGATTTTCCAAAAATCAACAAAGTGTGTTGAGAGCAAAATTGCATTTAATGCTCTCAACCACCTACATCACCAAAAGGTTACTTGACACACATCACAAAAAGTTGATGCGACTTACATCACTAACAGTGACTAATGATGTGGGCCCCACTTGATTCAAAATTGGAGTGGGCCCGCAAACACATCCCGGGCTCGGGTTCGTTAATTCTGAATTAATGAATTTTCCGTTGCGACTTAATTAAATCAAATTTAATTAAATAATTATGCCTAGCAAAATTACTATTAAAGTTGCTCGTGAATTAATTCTAAATTAATTCGTTCGCCAGAATTAAAATCTAATTTTAATTTCGTTATGAAATCTAATTTCATTTAATAAATCGAATATATTATTTTATCGATTAATTCCAAATTAATCGTTCTCTCTCTTCTAATTGAATTTTATCCCAGATAAAATTCTCCGTAATTAATCTTAGATTAATTTTCTCTCTCTTCCAATTAATCCCATATTAATTATGTTCGAGTCATACGTCATCGGTGAATCTCCGGGAAGCGACCCATGAGATCCATGGATATGTTGGCAGTAAATCCGGTGGTCGGATTATCCGAACACCTGCGTACCCGGTACCACATTCTTACCGATTTACAAGACATGGTTGGCTTCTAGTAAAGCACCTTGCCTCCCCAATTCTCCAGAAATATTCTTTTGAGGAATATATAATCTGTGTCAGATGTAGTATACGTAGTATTGCGTATTACGATCCAGTATCGGATGTCACATGCTAGGCCTGAGGCTGGAATTGTGTCTGCCCCGTACGGAGCATATATCGGATCACTAGTAACTAATCTCTATAATCGGATAATCATGACCTAGTCATATTATCCCGATGACTGCAGTACTAAAGAGTACTAGTTCCGTATCCTACGTGATCATCATCTCCATATGACTGGAGTGATACTTCCATCTTGACATCACACCCAATACACTACGATTCTCAGTATACCTAGAAGAGGCGTACACAGAACCTGTTAAAGCCATGGATGACCAAAACCAAAGTATACTGATTGTCGCAAGTATTAGCGATGCAAGTCTCAAGTTAAGACCAAATACACCTACCCTGATTCGGACTCCCATAGACACATAGTCATACTACCAATGGGATTCCGAGGGGTCTATCCAGAGCGAAACTGTTTCCGTACCATCGGTAAACACAATCTCCTATCACATTTGCATGAGTATCCAATACTTAAATATATTAGAACTATGCCGTTATGCTTCCACAACGAGCACAAGTGAAATACTAGTCTATTCCGCATTATCGTTGTCCAATCTTGATAATACTACGACTATGGATATTTAATGATTAAAACTTAGTGGATTAATATTGTCTTATATCTTATTAATCCGGTACTAATCATATGGACTTTTATCATTTATATATCTTGGTAATCTAATTATAAATGATAAAAGAGCAATTTCCTTTGTCACATAGTTAATTTGTACAACAACACAATATTATGTACAAATAGTGATGCTATGGGTCATAATTGTCCAACAATCTCCCACTTGGCCTATAGCCAATTACTCAAGTGTCCTACACCTGAACTATGTACGGGTCGCTCAAACTTCTACTGAGAAACAGCTTTCGTTAGCGGATTGGCATTGTTATCATCTAATGCGATTTATTCGATCATCATATCGCCACGATGTATGATCCGACGAATCAGATGAAAAGTTGAAGTATATAGTTGGATTGTTGATGAGACCATTAATTCTTTAGCCTGTGCTGTAGCCTAGCTCAGCTACTAACAGAACTACTCCTAATCTAATTAGGAATTTTACAGATCCAAAATTGCTTCTTTTGCTGCCTCAGCTGCATCAATATTCCGCTTTTGTTGTTTATTCGACAACATTATCTTGCTTGGAAGATTTCCAGCTCACTGTTTCGTTATTCAAACTATATAGTACCCTTATTACGACTTATAGTCATTTTTGTCGGTTTGGAAACTTGCAGCGGTGAACCCAGTCACTTCAAGTTCTCCTTCTCCATAGCTTAAGAAAGCATAATTAGTT
This sequence comes from Zanthoxylum bungeanum, assembly GCA_019454045.1. Taxonomy (NCBI): domain Eukaryota; kingdom Viridiplantae; phylum Streptophyta; class Magnoliopsida; order Sapindales; family Rutaceae; genus Zanthoxylum; species Zanthoxylum bungeanum. The sequence continues at coordinate 52,954 of SKCR01021017.1, forward strand.
CATCTAAGATACTTAAGGATGTTCTTAAAATCAATCCAGTGACTATCACTTGGATTGGCCTGATTGTGACTCCATATGCTCAAAGCCTATGAGACACCAGGTCACATACATCTTCTCAATGTACGAGTTCTCGGAGAGTGCCAACAACTTTTAGATCTATCCCAGTAGATCCTTATTCCTGGAATAAAGGTTGCCTCTCCCAAGTATTCTATGGAGAATTTTCATGAAAGCCAAGCTTTCACCGATTGTATTATGGGAATGTCATTTCCAAGAAATGACATGTCATCATTATATATGACAATCATTGTCAGTGTGCTCCCACTAACCTTCTTACATACACAAGAATTATCTTCGTTTTTGAATTAAATCATATACCATTATGATCTTATTAAAACGTTAGTTTCAAGAACGTAATGATTGCTTCAATCTATAAATTGATCGATTTAACTTGCAAACCTAGTTTGCATGTTTTGATACGACAAAACCGTTAGGATGTTTTAAACATCCTCCAAAGGTTTCCGTTTAAGGAAAGTAGTTTTGATGTTCAGCTATCATATTTCATAAATGAAACATGCATCATTAGCAAGCATTATCCAAATGGATTTAATCATGGCAACAGATAAAAGATTTCGTCGTAATCGACACTATGTTGATGACGATACCTTTTCGCCACAAGCCTAGCTTTGTATGTTTGTATGTTGCCATCCATGTTTGTCTTCCTTGAAGACTCATTTAGTACCAATAGGGACAATGCCTTCCGGTACAACAACCAGTGTCCAAACTTAGTTGGTATATATGGAATCCATTTCGAACATCATGGAACTTTACAATAATAAGGAGTCGATACCTTGTATCACTTCCTCATACGTAGCCGGTTCGTGTTCCTCAATAAGATTGACATCTTTACGAGGTGAGATCAGAAACCCATACCTCCCAGGTTTTTTTCTGACTCTCTCCGACTTGTGCGGTTCTTGTGTATTTGGAGATTGTGGTACAGTTTCATCCCTGATGAACTGTTTGTGTTCCGTTAAAGAATCGGTGCCTGGAACAGTATTACTCCGATTATCATCGAGTTTTACTTTCTTCCCACTTACCACTGCCAATAGGTATTCCTCTTAGGAGAACAACATGGAGAGAAACAATTAAATTGTTCTCTTGTGAGTTGTATAAGTACTATACTTTGGTTTCCCTAGGATAACCCACAAATTAGGCACTTATCCGATTTGGGTTCTAGTTTGGTATCATCCAAACATATGCCCAGCATTCCCAAATCTTCAGGAATGAGAAAACCCGGTTTCTTTCCTGTTCATATCTAATATGAAGTATGTCTAACAGATTATCATGGAACCTTATTCAAAATAAGTATTGCACTGTTTAATGTATATCATTAGAAGGAAATTGGTAGCTCAAAGTGACTCATCATTAACCTTACTATGTCCAACAAAGTTCGGTTTGTCTGTTCGGACACACCGTCAAATTGAGGTGTTCCGGGAGGAGTCCACTGTGAAAGAATACTATACTCTTTCAAGTAATCGAGAAACTTATATGTTTAAGTATTTTCCATCACGGTCCGACCGTAATGTTTTAATACTTTTACCGGTCTGTCTTCTTACTTCGTGTCGAAACTATTTGAATTACTCAAAAGTTCTTGACTTGTGTTTCATAAGATACATATAACCGTAACGCAATGCCACATCCGTAAAGGTTACAAAGTATTCATGTCCACCTCTAGCCTAGCTAGACATGGGCCCACTTACGTCACAATGAACGAGGGCTAACAAATCGGTGGCATTTGCACTTTTACCAAGTAAAATGTATTTTAGGCACTTTGCCCAATAAACTAGATTCGTAGACATCATTTGAATTAGAATAAAATCTGTCCTAGTACCCACTATTCGAAAGTGTGGATATACGAGTCTTGTTAATGTGTCCCAGACAGCAATGCCACAAATAAGTCTCATCTGATTAATTCAGTTTGAGCTATTTGTTTGTCATGCTATATGTATGAGATTAATTTATATTCTAAATATAAATACTGTTATTCACATCTAATATGTTTATCTCAATATCATATTTATAAATAAAACATTTAGTGTTATAAAATATAAAGGTATACCCACAACGAGTTATACTACATATAGAGATAATGTTTCTAGTCAAACTAGGTACATTATAACAGTTTCCTAATTTAAGTACATGCCCAAGGTAGTTACTAAAATTAGGTTTCTATGGTTCAAACAGCGACTCACGTCCCGTTTTCGACTCGCAGGTAGATCTCAACTGAAGTCAGTCTCTTGCTAATCAGCAGATTCTGCACATCAGTACATATTTATGTACCACATTTAGTATCAAAAATCCAATTTTGAAACTAATAGTGAACATGTTTATGACAAACATAATTGAAGCCGGAGCCTTGCCCCGCCTTCACTTTCTTCATGTTTGCCTTGTCCATACGTCAGTCACGCTTTGCCACAGTTTAGGCAGACATATTGGATATGTCATTTGTCTTCCTAGAAGACATTGGCGATTTTTCCTTTGCCCATTTTAGAAGCTCTGGCTCCGCCTTCTAGAGCATAGCCATCAACTCTCCAAGAGTTTTCTCTTGGTTCATAATGAATCTGCCCCAGATTTCGGGTAGAGACTATAAGATCAAATCTTCTCGGCCACGTAGGTAATGCCCAGCTAACCTAGCTGATCGATGTTAGTAATCATCTGCGACACCTAGTGCTCGACAGATGTACCCTCTGACATACGAGAGCGAAAGAGCTTCTTTTGTAATTCATACTTCTAAGATCTAAGATTAGATCTATGAAGATCTTTAATTGCAACATCATGGTATAAGGATCTAATCCTTAGTTTTGACGATAAAATTAAAGTGTCATTGCGGCAAGCATAACAGATTGAGCACTAAAGTTATCATCACCATGAGTCTTCCAAAGCTCATGCTCCACTATTTACTCAACTCCGGGCTCAGGCCCGAGAGGTTTCTCTATCAAATAGAATAACTTCTCAGTTCCCAAGACTATCCTGAGGTTTTATTCCCAATCTGAAAATTGAAGCCGTTTAAAGACATTTTCACCCAGGATTATGTTTTAAACGCTAATCTTTCAGTTATCTTGATTCCAATAGTCCAACTATCCAATCAATGATTTCAGGTACAATCAAATATAATGATTACTATAGTCTAACTATATAATCAACTACTATTTGATTGGTTTAAATTCAAATATATTGATTACTATAATCCAATTATATAATCAACTATAAATGAAGTAGTTTGAATGCAGTCCAACTGTTCAATTGAAATAACAATTAAATATTAGTCCAACTAATATATTTAAAAATTAATGACGAAAAATGAAAAGAGCGCGTATTGGCAAGTATCTAAACGAAATTGCAAATTTAATACTTGCCTCCCACTATTTTTCGGCGAGCCTCTAACCCTCTGTTGAGTACTCGGGAAACCTAGTTTCCTAGTGGGCTAGGATCCCATTAAATAGCACACAACCTTGACTTTGGCCAACAAGTTGTATGAAACTTAACTAGGTAGATCTCTAAGATCAATTGAATCTCATCCAATTCCTAGATCCAGTAGGTGGACTTCCAAGTCCGAAACATATATCCAATATATGTAAATATATCCAATATATTTCCTAACCTTTTTCCTCTGAATCAACTAAGCTTTGGCTTTGGCACAACAAGCTTAATGATTCCAGTTAAGCGGGACCCATTGACTTTGGAAAGCTTCGTAATCGATGTCGATGGACAAGAAGTGATCTTGACTTTGGCCAAAAAATCACAACTTGGACAAGACATGCGATATGGAACAAAGCCTTCATGATTCAAACACATCCGCGATGGACAAAGGTCTTGACTTTGGCCAACAAACCAGTGCCAATCTTGGATCTTGAGAATGAATCATTCAATGGAAGGAAAACACTTAATATTTGTTGAGGGTTTTTCACGTAATTGGCAACCAATTAATTATCTTTGATTAGGTCTCATCATACATCCTTAAGCATGCATTCTAAAAGCATAATAAGGCGCGATAAATAAATTAATAATGATATGCGGATGGATATCTCACAAATTGTTCCTAGAACAAATCACTCCATTTCCTCTCCCCGGCTAGCACTATTCTAACTTCTACCCAATTACATAATACTTCTAAAGAAATCTCATTTACATTGAGGGGAATAAGTGAGAAGAGAATTACAAAGAATCAAGAGATAAAGGCTGGACAAGCAGGTCCAATTTAATAAATTCTAAATTTATTACAATAATTTCCAAAATTGCCCTCACCCATCTAATATCCATCTGATATATATTATTCATACATCACATCCATGTATTCACACAAAGCATGTTATCAATCAATCTAATCCAATTAATTAATCTTTAATTAATGACCATCCAATGTTCAAACAACGATTTGATTTGCGCGAGTCCAACTCATTTAAGAATAAGTACACAAAGTATGAATTCTTGAATTATATCAAACTATAATATTAAATCCAATTTAATTTGTATTCAATACGAATTCTTTATTTAATTCTAAATTAAATAATTACACTTTTTAATGTACCTTTGCGACTTAGATTCTAAATCTAATCTTAATGGGTCTCAAAGCCCAATTAACATCAAATGTCAATTTAATTAAAGTCCAATGGGCTTTTAATTAATTCATAAGGCATTGACTTTGGCAACCAAAGCCCAACAAGGAATTACGTTTTGGCACAAAATTAATTTTGGCCCATTAGGCCCAATTAATTATTTAAAGGCCCATTTATTATATTTGGACTTTATGGAAATGGTTTTAGGCCCAATTGGATCCAACCAATTATCCTAAACCAAACATGGCCCAACCAAGCCCATTAAGCCCAAATACAACATTTTAGTCCAATTCCAAATTAAGCCTAATTAATTAATCACAATATTCCAAATATCACAATTATTTAATTAAAGTGTATTGCACTAATTAATTATCTAAATTAACATTTCCAAAACATCAATTTAATTAATTAATCATGCATTTTTATTTTCAATACATGTTCAACATTATTGAATCAAAATCAAGTCATTAACATGCTCCCAAGGTTACGACAATATGATAATTTTATATCCGATTTTGATTTCAATCCAATTAAATCAAAAATCATTATATATCATGTCTTTAAACACATCAAATGGTCTAAAAAACAAAAATTACCATGATCTACAAATGGGTATATATTCGGCCAAGCCAAAACATTTGGGGAAAATTAATCCAATTAATTTTTCATCAAATTGATCATGCACAACTCTAAGTTAACATTATATAAGCATATTCAAACAAACAATTTGATCAAAACATGCTCAAATCAAAAATACCCAAATCAAGAATATAAACCCTAAATTTTAATTTCATGCTCAATAAGGCTCATGATACCATTGTTGGGTTCTCTAAGAAAAACCTAGGATAAATTAAGCATAAAATAATGTGAATACAACAAAGTAAGTTGCGGAAAAGTACTCACTTTGATCGGCTAATGGATGTAGAGAATACAAAAATCCAACCTTTGTGTAGTTGCTCCAAGCTCATCTATTTGATGTATGTTGAGCTTTCAAGCTTGATTCTTGAATTCCAAACTCATGGGAAATGTTTCCCTATAAACTTTGAATGATCTCTTTATGTGCTAGCAATGGAAGAATTTTGCAACAACAATCTTCCAATTCTTCATTGTGGTTCTCGGCCAAGCCAAGAAAAAGGAGAAGAAAGGAAAGCCATTCGGCCATGAGAGATTTGGAGAGGGAGAGTTCTTTTTATTTTTTCAATTTGTGTGTGTGTTATGATTTTCCAAAAATCAACAAAGTGTGTTGAGAGCAAAATTGCATTTAATGCTCTCAACCACCTCCATCACCAAAAGGTGACTTGACACACATCACAAAAAGTTGATGTGACTTACATCACTAACAGTGACTAATGATGTGACTTGATGTGGGCCTCACTTGATTCAAAATCGGAGTGGGCCCGCAAACAGATCCCAGGCCCGGTTCGTTAATTCTGAATTAACGAATTTTCCGTTACGACTTAATTAAATCAAATTTAATTAAATAATTATGCCTAGCAACATTACTATTAAAGTCGCTCACGAATTAATTCTAAATTAATTCGTTCGCCCGAATTAAAATATAATTTTAATTCCGTTATGAAATCTAATTTCATTTAATATATCGAATATATTATTTTATCGATTAATTCCAAATTAATCATTCTCTCTCTCTTCTAATTGAATTTTATCCCAGATAAAATTCTCCGTAATTAATCCTAGATTAATTTTCTCTCTCTTCCAATTAATCCCAGATTAATTATGTTCGAGTCATACGTCATCGGTGAATCTTTGGGAAGTGACCCATGAGATCCCTGGATATGTTGGCAGTAAATCCGGTCATCGGATTATCCGAACACATGCGTATCCGGTACCACGTTCTTACCGATTTACAAGACATGGTTGGCTTCTAGCAAAGCACCTTGCCTCCCCAATTCTCGAAAAATATTCTTTTATGGAATATGTAATCTGTGTCAGGCGTAGTATACGTAGTATTGCGTATTACGACCCAGTATCAAATGTCACATGCTAGGCCTGTGGCTGGAATTGTGTCTGCCCCGTACGAAGCATACATCGGTTCACTGGTAACTAGTCTCTATAATCGGATAATCATGACCTAGTCATATTATCCCGATGACTGAAGTACTAAAGAGTACTAGTTCCGTATCCTACGTGATCATCATCTCCATATGACTGGAGTGATACATCCATCTTGACATCACACCCAATACAGTACGATTCCCAGTATACCCAGAAGAGGCGTACACAAAACCTGTTAAAGCCCTGGACGACCAAAACCAAAGTATACTGATTGTCGCAAGTATTAGCGATGCAAGTCTCAAGTTAAGACCAAATACACCTACCCTGATTCGGACTCCCATAGACACATAGTCATACTACCAATGGGATTCCGAGGGGTCTATCCAGAGCGAAGCTGTTTCCGTACCATCGGTAAAAACAACCTCCTATCACACTTGGATAAGTATCAAATACTTAAATATATGAGAACTATGTCGTTATTCTCCCACAACGCGCACAAGTGCAATACTAGTCTGTTCCTTATTATCGATGTCCAATCTCGATAATACTACGACTAGGGATATTTAATGATTAAACCTTAGTGGATTAATATTGTCTTATATCTTATTAATCTGGTACTAGTCATATTGACTTTTATCATTTATATATCTTTGTAATCTAATTACAAATGATAAAAGAGCAATATCCTTTGTCACATACTTAATTTGTACAACAACACAATATCTGTACAAATAGTGATGCTATGGGTCATAATTGTCCAACAAGATTGTGTGCGTGCAAGAAAAGTGTGTAATAGTGATTAAAAAAAATAGAGAAAAAAAAATGAGAGAAAAATTCTATAGAGTGTGAGTTGAACACTTATATGCTCTTGTAATTGAGGATTTTTCCTCTTGTTATTCAACTACAGTGAAACACAGTAACCGCGGTGGATGTAGCCTGTTATATCTAATTGACTGGATGAACCACTATAAATTATGTGTCGCAATGTTATATTTGGTTATTTTTTCCTGTTGTTGTCACTCGGCAAAATTTTGAGGTGTTAAAATCTTAACAACTGGTATCATGAGCAGGTTAGTTGAGATCTGTATTAAGTGGGAGCAATGGATGGAGAGAGTGCCAAAGATATTGACAAATTTGATGGAACTGACTTTCATCATTGGAGAATGCAAATTACAGATTATTTATATACAAGGGAACTAGAAGTACCTTTGGAAGGCGTGGTTCCAGCAAGCATGAGTAGAATAGATTGGAAGAAGCTTGACAAAAAGGCTTTAACGGTGGTCCGACTCACACTTGCTATGAGTGTGAGTGCACATGTCATAAATGAGACAACAACAGTCGGGCTTATGAGTACTCTATCAGATATGTATGAGAAACCGAATGTTGTCCAAAAAATCCATTTGTTGATGCAACTTTTCACCTTGAAGATGTCAAAAGGATGCTTGGTGAATCAACATGTGGTACTGGTGAATGAGATCGTATTTGAAGAATAGTTAAAGTGCTTGGTTTTGTTAACTTTTATGCCTGATGACTGAGATATTACTGTGAATTCAATTTGCAACTCCAGTGGGAAAAATGAACTTGTATATAAGGAGGTACGTGACACCCTACTTGATGAAGAGATAAAGAAAAGAAATATTGATGAGCTTCACAGTGGTTCCACTCTCAACCCTGAAAATAGAGGAAGAACATCTAACAGAAATTCCAACAATCGTGGAAGAGCCAAATCCAGAAAGATAGAGCAAAGCAAGTCTAAAACTGGAAAATGGGTGGATGGATGTCGGCATTATGAAAAGCTAGAACACTTGAAAAAATGATTGTCGGGCTTGGAAAAATGAAAATAATAAAGCCAATACAACACAAGAGATCGACATTGACGCCTTTATCTTAAGCGCACATAATCCGTTGGAATCTTGAGTGATCGATTCGGGGGAATCATTTCATTCAATTTCTAGTCAGAATATCATGGGGAATTATGTATCCTGTAATTTTGGCAAGGTTCACCTTACTGATGATGAACCTATTGACATTGTGGGTAAATGCGAGGTCCAAATTGAATTGCCAAATGGTAATTCGTGGAAGTTACATGAAGTGAGACGTGTTCCGGGTTTAGCACAAAATTTGATCTCTGTGGGTCAACTGGATCGAGAAGGCCGTGTGACTGAGTTCTCTAACTGTTGTTGGAAAGTTACAAAATGAGCTTTAGTCTTAGCTTGTGGGAAGATATCGAGAACTTCTCTATGTTGAGATATATTCTCTAGAGCTTCATGTATTATAAACAGAATTGTTTATTATGAAATAAAAGATGCATTTTTTATTTATCAAAATGTTTGATTTAAATCGCATATTGTAAATTATCTTGTTTACCCTTGATTACTCATGTGCCTTCACACTTAGTGTATGAGTGTCATACACAAGAGGATTTAATCTGAGGTTAATAATCTAAAATAGTCCATAGAGAGCAAACAAAACATATACTTTGTTTGTGGTTTATCTGTAGCTGTGGTCTATTTTATAATTGTATGGTTAAACATTTGTGTGCTTTTGTAATTGAGGATTTTTCATCTTGTTAGTCAACTATTGTGAAACTCAGTAATCACAGTGAATGTAGTCTGTTAGGTCTAATTAACCAGGTGAATCACTATAAATTATGTGTCACATTGTTATATTTGGTTATTTTTTCTTATTGATGTCACTCGATAAATTTTGAGGAGTTAAAATCTCAATAGGAGATGACTGATGGGGGAAGAGGAGGAGGAAAAATTATATTAGGTTTCGGATGTATATATCATCTCTCTCACAATGATGAATGGGAAAACACCCCTCTTAAATACCTTCAGTACAGCTAACAAAAATAATTGCCGATCGATGTTACTTTCATATTCATGCCCCAAATTGCAATTTATTTCTTCATTTATTTTTGTGATTAGCAATAATTGAAAAGAAAAAGTGATGTAGCTGGAGATATAATGTAACTTCAACATCATTTTTGGGCTAAGAAGTAAATTGCAGAAACTCCCAAGTAGTTGGAAGCCATTTAAATCTTCGATTGTCATCAAATGTGATTGCCCAGAATGGTACAATTAAGTGACCCCGCAATCAATTTCCACGTCCATTTCGAGCTTTACTATTTATTTTTCGTTATTATTTCTATAAAAATTAAATAAATAAAAATTATCAATCGCATATTTAATATTTGATAGTTTATTAAAAATATATAAATTTTAAAATTTTATTTATTAATCCACCTAAAAATTACAAAAGACATTAAATATGTAGAAATCTTACATCTATTTTGTATTACATGTCTACTCAATATTGACATATGTTTTAATTGTATAATAAATTTGATACATTACATATTTTTTAAGTAGATGGACGGACAAACAAAATTTCATTTACATATTTTTAATAATTTGTAGATATTTAAATATATTATTCATAATTTCCCTAATATGTGGTTCATATATATCCACAGAATCTAAACGTGGAATTTAAGTTGATCACTGATAACCACAAACATATTTGGACAAGTAGGGTGATTTGTTGCATCGAGTGATCACTAAACTTGACACGTGAATAACTCTGTGTATATACCATTCTACACGACATATGTTCAATTTTTTTTTTCCTGATATAAAATCAAAGTTTATCCATATATTTAATAGCTTCATTTCATCTTAGTACTTATAGTTTCTTATTTACAATTTCTATTATAAATATTAGAACTTTATGCTTACATCCACAACTCATTATCAACACGGGGAGCTCTGGTACATGAAGTAATATAAATTTCTTGCACTTATTTTAATCTGTATTTAATTCAATTACCCTTATAATTCATATCAGAAAATAATAATACAGCTGTTTTTCATTTCAGGATAATATTAGAATTTACTCCTCGAATAAATCTCCCTCACATTATAAGAAAATAATTTTTTACCGATCGAATTATCAGTCAGTAAATCATATATTTCGATTTGAATTATATATTACCGACCGATTACTGACCATAATATTATGTCGGTGAATCTCTCGTCCGTACCAACATACTGACCAAATATATTTGGGTCGATGATTTACCGATCGATTACCGACTAAATAAATTTGTTGTCGGTAAGTATTATCGACGAAAAATGGGAAGTAATCGGTCATTAAATAAATGAATTTCTGTCGATAATAACTCAAAATATTATCGAGCGACATATAAGACGGTCGGTAAAATATCTTTTACCAACTGAAATAACGGTCAGTAATATCCTGAATTTACTAACCATATAGTGTCATCGGTAAAGTTTATAGACCGAATATTCGGTTGGTAATATCCTGAATTACCGACCGTATTGTAATATATTTACAGACCGAATATTCGGTCTAATTATATTATATTTTTTAAAAAAAAATTGATTTTTTCTATTAAATTATAATTTTCAATTAAAATTTAATATTATAAATAAATAATTAAAATAATGTAATAAAAAATATTATAAATTAATAATGTTAAATTAATGTACTATATTACATTAAACAAAATGTACTACACACTAGGAAGAGGAGGAGAATGAGGAGGACCACTAGGAGGCAACTGCATCTGCTACTTTATTAACTGAAGAGCTAGTCGAACCTGCTCATGTATCTGCTGTTACATCTGTTGGTGCATCTGCTCTTGTAACTGCATCTGTTCCTGCCGCTTCCGTATTTGCTCGTGTATATGCTTCCGCTGATGCAACTGTTGTTTCAGTGTAGTGATCCCTTCATGCATTTTGCATGTGAAATCGAGACAGCAGAAGATGAGGAACTACCCTCAGGTACATACTGGGACCCCAGATCATAGACATGCTTCTTCCTCTATGTTGCGAGATTATCGTACCGTAAGTATATGGTGTCAGGTTTTAGTAAAAGATAGATAAGTAAAGAGTGTTGAACCCATAAAAATTGTAATCAAACTCTCATGATCGGTGTATAAACACACACGTAACGCAAACGCATGTATCGCTCAAGTAGTATAAAATGTATCGATCCCACGAGGACTTAATACCTAGGCTATCAATTTATGAAGCTAAATGTTTACAAGTATCTAATAGATTGATTGTTGATTGAATGGTGATCTTAAACTAAAGACAAGTAATTAAAACAGTGCGAATGTAAATTAAAGGAAAAATCAATATTATAAAACTATCTAGGGTCGTGAATCCTTCCTATATCTTTTATAGATGAAGTGATTATCTTATGTTTGTGCAATATATCAGTTTATTAACTTGGAACACGAAAATATGCAAAAGCCTCTGTCGATGGTCAGATGCAAACACCCAAAATAATCCAATTAATCATATGTCTATGTTAACCAAATTACCCGAATTCATTAAGATTAAGTTCCAATTGTGGCTACCCCCGCCCGACAGGTATATGTCTATCCTGGAAGGAAATCTACCTTAGAGATATCTACCATAAAGTGAGATCATGAGATATTTAGTCTAAGACTGAAACCTAAAATCCCTTCATCAAGTTCATTTTAAGTTTATCATATCAATCTTATTAGTGGCCAGTTAACAAGAAGCATTAAGACTAAGACTCAATAAATAAACCTATATATTACCTAAGGCATAAAATAACCAACTTATAAACCAGTGATATTGGAATTCATCACAAACCTAGATAATATGTTTAGTTACAAAACATAAAGAAAATTACAACAATAAAAGAAATTACTGGAGCTATGGGTTTCACTTTTAATACTTCAAATATAGATTACTCCCTTATCAATTAATCATTTCTTGAATTAATTATATTAAAATCGACCATATAGGCGGTGAATGTCATTTATCCAAAGTCCAACCGATCATATAAGTGGTAACAAAATCATATAAACCGACCATATAGGCGGTAACAAGGTTAGCACCTAAACCGACCATATAGGCGGAAACTAAGTCTAATAATGTAAAATCGGCCATATAGGCGGTAAATAATTAATTCAATTTACTTACTTAAATTAAGTGAGTAAATCTAAATTATTATATTAAAAGTTTCGTTACAGACTCCAGCAAAAAGAGATTATCTACTCATGATGTAATTAGAAACACACAAAAATTTATTAAATAAATAAAGAGAAAATACAAGTAAACTTAAATAAACATGCAAGACACTTTCTTTTAGGTTTTCATGGAGAAATCCCCCAAAGAAAGCATGAAAAATTTACAAAGTTTGGCTTGGTATTTATAGGCAAATATAAAGGCTTCCATCAATTTCTCCACTAATTTCTCCGCCAAACATGACATCGAATTTTTTGTTTTGATAATGACTTTACTAATTATACATAACACACTTTCAGATTATTCATCAATTTCGGTCATGAAAACTTTAGAATTCGAAATTTCTATAAACGTCAAAGTTGTAGATTATTGTGTCTTCTTTAATCTGGAACTTGAATCACCTTAATCTGATATCAGAATAAAACGTTATGGCCAAAATACGACAATTGTGCAAAGATGAAATTTCCGAAATTGTACTTCGTTAGAATGCCATTTCAAGTTTCCAATCTCCAAAATCAAAATATCAAGTCCATTTTTTGCCCTTATTTGTTCCACATTTCATCCTAATTGATTCCATTAAGTCTTGATTTTATTTTATCTGTAAAATAAACTAAAACACATCAAAACGTTCATAAAACTCGAGAAACTATACAAAATATTAAGTAAAAGAGGCGGTAAATATTGATATATTTTCCGCTTATCATCTCACTAAGTACTATAATTAGTAACCTAATTTTATTTAGAAAGCAATTTAAGATAAACTAAATTAAGACTAAAAATTAAGAAACAAGAAATCTAAACTTTTAATTTGAGATAATCCAAGGTGAGAGAGATTCTAGAGTCTGATTCCACCTAGCTATCCCCTATGTATTTGTTATACCAATCAATTCTTATTCAATTGCATTGTTTATAAGCCAAGCACCCTAAATTACTCTAACTCCCTCTCCAGAGTGCCGAGTGAATATATTATCAATTACAGACTTCGATATCCCTATAAAAATCTAGTAATTAACAACGCATTACGCCATGTGATTCTTTGTTAACGATTTCAAAAGGATTATAGGTTCTCCCGAACTCTACAAATCTTCTAGGTTATATTCTCTAGATCCTATTTAAAATCCCATCTCTCGAGTGATAGATTCTAAACATGCATCATCTTAATTTGTGGCCAACAAACTAGAAGCATTAAACATGAGAATATAAATAAACTGAAATAAAACTTCATAATAATTAATTTGGAAATCAATACATAGGTTCAAGCATAAGCTACATCATCCTCTAGAATAATAGAGTTAGTTCATGACTAAAGATAAAAATAATGAAAATAATTTCAAGAACATGTTAGATATCATTAGAGTTTGAAGAAAGAAACTAGAAGATAAAACCTGAATCGAATTCCTTCATCTTCAGACGTCACCGCCTTCGTCTCCTCTTGTTGCTCTTCAATTTTCCTCTTTGGATCTATCTAAAATATGTTTTGAACTATTTAGTTGTGTATTAGTCTCTTCCCCAGGGTTTTGGATGAGCTTCTATATTTATAGGGAAGTCTTGGAGTTCTTGTACTTGTAGAATAATGATTTATGAAGATTCAGGGCTTTTGCCGTAGCGTCGTGATGTCGAAATTGGCGTTGCGACGCCCAAATCTCGGTAAAATATGTGAAACAAACCTGGTGGGGCATCACAACGCCAAAAGTGGCATCATAATGCCACCCCATTTTTCAAGATTAGTGTTTTCTGCGTATTTAGGTTTCCCGCATGCTTCTTTGTGTCCGTAAGGTCCCAAAACACGTACAATTACTCCAAGATCTATGTTCTAGTGCTTCCTATCAATCAAACATAAAACAAACTATAAAATACATTAAAATAACACGAAACCTAACATAATAGTAAGCCAAGAATGCATGAATAAGTGGGTATAAACAACACTTATCACTCTGGCAATCTCAAAAAATAATCGGTCCTCATCTATCGGCTCCCCAGTATGCAATAACTGGTCCTAAACAGTTGTATAGTGATCATATGACGAATGTGAGAAATGTTAGACCGTAATATAAATTTTTTAAAGTTTTAAAAGTAAAAAAAAATACAAATGAACATTAACATATATAAACCTTACATGCACGCCCTGAGATCGCTGATCGACGATCGTGTGTTCGTCGTTCTTCTTGTGCGTGTATGCCCAGTTGTTTCTCCTATCTATTTACAAATAATATAATAGTAATTAACTATAAATAATGAATAAATAATTTAAAGAATATACTTACAATTTATATACTTACAAGATGGCGACAATGGTTGTAATGTGATCGGGTGCCTCCTGTATCCCTGACCATTTCCGTTCCTTCGATGGCAGATCGTTGTCGGTTACGAGAGTCCATTTTTGAACATACATGAAAGTCAGAAGATTCCTAGTATTGATTCAAATTATTTAATAGCGGATCGTCTACGAAACATGTTTGCTTCCATTTTTCCTTAATCTCATTTAATATATTTTTCTACCGAATGGCCGCATTCTTCTCCCATGATATACATCATGGCATTAATGGTCTCCTCCCACCAAAATATTTTTGGAAAATAATTGAATTAACTTATAAATATTTTACTTTAACTATAAATCTTTTATATTAAGTAATTAATTAAAATTTATAAATACCTTAAACTCTTCAAAAAATAATTTCCTAATCTCTAAGGGAACCTTCTTCCAACAGTATCCCTCTAGAACCATCCATTCCTAAAAAATCTTACGTATCTTGCATGCACAAATATTTGATTACTTTATTTGCTCAATAAAAATGAAAACAAGAAAAAAAATATAAAAAAATATATTAAATAATAATAATAATATGAAACTTACTATGGCTCACGTAGAGTGATCTTATGACGTTACCCTGACCCAGTACCAAATGTCGTTGATGCCGCAATATTGGCAATACATGTAACATCCATCTCAGTTTGGTGCTGTGGTGTCATCGGATCCTATGCAGGTGGAGTTTGATCAGGATTCGATATATGAGTCTGAGGCTGCTGCGAGCTAGTACCATCCTCACTATCATGGATCCCAATGGACCTACCAGATGTATATCTACCCCTACGAAAAAGACCTCTGTCGGTACCTCGACTATATCTGTAAGAATATAATCAGAACAATAATGCATAAATTAATTTTAATCAAACTAACTATCTAGTAACATTAATGTGTTTACAATGGTTCATCAAACAAATCGTTCGACTTTTTCTATCTTAACATTAAGTTTAATTGAAGTAAATTTCAAATAAATTGTTTGAATTTTTCTATCTTACCGATTTCATATGACATAGATGGTATTTCTTCTCCCATTTTTTTATTGGGAGCCTCAGAACTTCCAACTGAGGAAAAATGAGATTACAATGATTTTGAAGTAGTCATTTTACAGATTACCTTAAACTGCACATATATATTTTCAACTACCGTTATTTTTTTTAATATATTATCTCAAATACCTATTTAATCTACCGAAATTTCAACAGAGGATCCTCTGTAACTATGATAATCCAAAATTTTTATTTACACAAAACAAACACTTTAAATAACCCTACATATCTATTGCACAACTTGCGCCTCTCCAAACTCCCATTACTTCAAATAACCCTACATATCTATTGTACAAAATAAACACTTTAAGAAAACTTCAAAATTCAAGCAACATTCGACCACAATAATATAACAATAAGATTGAAGGGAAACACATCAAGTCATCAACACATCCAAGTTCTTGAAATTTTCATAGTCATCAAAGTCACCGTGTGTCTCGACAGTGCCTCATAAAAAATAAAAAAAATATTATTTTTGTTACACCAAAAAATTAACAACATACGAATTTATGAGCATATAACACAATCAAAATAAAAATTAACAAAAAAATAATAGATGAGGAAAAATTAATAAATTAAAAAATTACCCAAACTTCGACGACGGTTAGGGCTTTGTGAGCTCCGACGACGGCGATGAATCTGATGAAGGAAAGAAAGAGAGAAAGAGAGAGACTGAATCGTGGGAGAGATGAAGAAGAATGGGTTTTATATTGGATTTTTACCGAGCAATTATTTCGGTCCATAAATCAAAATTCGATCGGTAAATGAAAATTTACAATAGAATTTTATGGTGGCAACTAAAATATTACTGATCGAATAATTTCAGTGGATAATATTGCGCCGCGACTCCACTTCTGGCATCGCGACGCCACAAATCATGAAGAACACCCTAGAAATCCAGGGAAGCCGATGTCGCGACACCTCAGACGATTTTCAGACTTTTAATCCATATCATCATAATGTTAATAAAATTATTATAAATTAATAATGTTAGATTAATGTACTGTATTATATTAAATTAAATGTACTACATACTAAATATTGAACACTAGTCCATATCATGATCAATAAAATTATTTTCTTCATCTTCTTCTGTCCCTTCTGAGCTTGATTGAAAAGTTGGTTCATTTGATTCTTATTTAGCATCCTACGACTCTATATCAATCAATTCCCTAATTGATGCATTCAAATCACCCATTTCATCATCAACCCCTATAGTTGTTTCATTTTCATGCACATACTCCACCATATCTTCTTGAAATATTATCTCTGGGACATGAGTTTTATTTGATGATTTTTGAATATCCACAATTGACCTAACTTTGATCTTGCATACGACCAACCAATCGTTTATGTCTTGTTTGGTGCTAGAGTAAGGAATACAGTGCATTTGTGAAGCTTGTAGTGCGAGAATGAACGGTTCATACTTTCTATATGGGTGTCTTTTGTTGACATCCATTAGCTTATAATGTGTATAAACCTTCGTCCTATTAGTTGGATCATACCAATCATAATTGAATAATATGGTTCTCTTAATGGGTAAGCCAGAGTAGTCCACCTCTAAAATTTCCTTCAATGGACCATAGAAGTCACATGAATTATCACTTTAGCTAGATTCCTGTATACAAACTCCACTATTCATAGTAGCCTGATCAGAGCCATGTATTTCAGTGTGAAATTTGTTTCCATTAACGAAATACATATTAAAACAGTTGAACATTCTCAAATGACCTTTTGCTAGATCTCTGATGTAGATGTTGTTTGATAGTGTGTTCGTTCTCACGTGCATATCCAATAAAGCGAAAATTATTAGCATACAGTGTAACATAAATTTAACCTATAAGTACATCAAATTCATTACTTACGTATCTTTGGAACTAATCGTTAAAATATATATCAATTTGAACATCAATCTCAACTTCAGTGATTACGGGCACCAGTTATTTTAACTCGTCAATGTATATGCTACAAACACATGGCAGAACATGACTTAGAAGAATATAACTTGGAAGGAAACAAATAATTATTATTGCTTCACTTCAGAAACGGTAAAACCTCTGTGCAGTTCAACAAGATGTAAATATGAGCTGCCAATATTTCTTTATATTCCAATCTTTTTTCTTTGATCTTCCATATGGTCGACCAGGATATGTGAAAATGTTGAGATTTCCTTCAACCTCTTCAACATTCCCACTATCATTATTACGAGGAACTTGTCGGAACCTCGTGTTCACATTAAGTTCAAAATAATACAAATAAAATATTGATGATTCCTCAACTATATACGCATTACAAATGGAACCCTCGACATTTGCCTTGTTTTTGACATTATGCTTTAAATATCGAAGGTATATGATAAAACAATCACAAAAAATTTATAATCAACAACTCTATTGACATAATAATAATAAGTAAGATCATTTTCAATTGTTACCTCTCAAATGGATACATCTATCGGTATTGTATGAGTCCGATTATTTTTGTTTCATATGACAAGTGTACCGGAAGATGCTCCATGGAATCAAAGAAGGCTTAAGGAAAAATACGCTCTAATTTGTACAGAATGATTAAGATCTCTTCTGTTATTTTTTCCATCTCAGCAACTTTAATAGTAGTTGATGTTAAGTCTTTGAAAAATAAACTTAACTCTGTAAGTACCTGCCAAATATGACTTGGAAGTAATTCATGAAATGAAATTGGTATTAACCTTTGCATAAACACATGACAATCATTACTCTTCATCCCAAATAACTTATACTTTCATATATTCATACATTGTTCCATATTCGAAACATAACCGTCTGGGAACTTGAGTTCTTTTAGCCATTTGCATAAAACTTCTTTCTGATTTCTATCCAATGTGTAATATGCTCTAAGATACTTCCCGGACTCTGCATGCATTTGCAACTCCTGTCGGTTGCATAATAACAATGTGTCTTCCTTTGATTTGGCAGTATATTTAGTATTTCCCTTCACATCCATCACAATGTTTCGTTCTCACGTGCTTATCCAATAAAGCGAAAATTATTAGCATACAGTGTAACATAAATTTAACCTATATGTACATCAAATTCATTACTTACGTATCTTTGGAACCAATCGTCAAAATATATATCAATTTGAACATCAATCTCAACTTCAGTGATTGCGGGCACCAGTTATTTTAACTCGTCAATATATATGCTACAAACACATGGCAGAACATGACTTAGAAGAATATGAATTGGAAGGAAACAAATAATTATTATTGCTTCACTTCAGAAATGGTAAAACCTATGTGCAGTTCAACAAGATGTAAATGTGAGCTGCCAATATTTCTTTATATTCCAATCTTTTTTCTTTGATATTCCATATGGTCGACCATGATATGTGAAAATGTTAAGATTTCCTTCAACCTCTTCAACATTCCCACTATCATTATTACGAGGAACTTGTCGGAACCTCATGTTCACATTAGGTTCAAAATAATACAAATAAAATATTGATGCTTCTTCAACTATATACGCATTACAAATGGAACACTCGACCTTTGCCTTGTTTTTGACATTATGTTTTAAATATCGAAGGTATCTGATAAAACAATCAAAAAAAATATATAATCAACAACTCTATTGACATAATAATAATAAGTAAGATCATTTTCAATTATTACCTCTCAAATGGATACATCTATCGGTATTGTATGAGTCCGGTTATTTTTGTTTCATATGGCAAATGTACCGGAAGATGCTCCATGGAATCAAAGAAGGCTTAAGGAAAAATACGCTCTAATTTGTAAAGAATGATTAAGATCTCTTCTTCAAGTTTTTCCATCTCAGCAACTTTAACAGTAGTTGATGTTAAGTCTTTGAAAAATAAACTTAACTCTATAAGTACTTGCCAAATATGACTTGGAAGTAATTCATGAAATGAAATTGGTATTAGCCTTTGCATAAACACATGACAATCATTACTCTTCATCCCAAATAACTTATACTTTCGCATATTCATACATTGTTCCATATTCTAAACATAACCGTCTGGGAACTTGAGTTCTTTTAGCCATTTGCATAAAACTTCTTTCTGATTTCTATCCAATGTGTAACATGCTCTAGGATACTTCCCGGACTCTGCATGCATTTGCAACTCCTGTCGGTTGCATAATAACAATGTGTCTTCCTTTGATTTGGCAGTATATTTAGTCTTTCCCTTCACATCCATCACAATGTTTCGTTCTCACGTGCTTATCCAATAAAGCGAAAATTATTAGTATATAGTGTAACATAAATTTAACCTATATGTACATCAAATTCATTACTTACATATCTTTGGAACCAATCGTCAAAATATATATCAATTTGAACATCAATCTCAACTTCAGTGATTGCGGGCACCAATTATTTTAACTCGTCAATGTATATGCTACAAACACATGGCAGAACATGACTTAGAAAAATATGACTTGGAAGGAAACAAATAATTAATATTGCTTCACTTCAGAAATGGTAAAATCTCTGTGCAGTTTAACAAGATGTAAATGTGAGCTACCAATATTTCTTTATATTCCAATTTTTTTTCTTTGATATTCCATATGGTCGACCATGATATGTGAAAATGTTAAGATTTCCTTCAACATCTTCAACATTCCCACTATCATTATTACGAGGAACTTGTCGGAACCTCATGTTCACATTAGGTTCAAAATAATACAAATAAAATATTGATGCTTCCTCAACTATATACGCATTACAAATGGAACCCTCGACATTTGCCTTTTTTTTGACATTATGTTTTAAATATCGAAGGTATTTGATAAAACAATCACAAAAAATATATAATCAACAACTCTATTGACATAATAATAATAAGTAAGATCGTTTTCAATTGTTACCTCTCAAATGGATACATCTATCGGTATTGTATGAGTCCGGTTATTTTTGTTTCATATGGCAAGTGTACCGGAAGATGCTCCATAGAATCAAAGAAGGCTTAAGGAAAAATACGCTCTAATTTGTAAAGAATGACTAAGATCTCTTCTTCAAGTTTTTCCATCTCAGCAACTTTAACAGTAGTTGATGTTAAGTCTTTGAAAAATAAACTTAACTCTGTAAGTACTTGCCAAATATGACTTGGAAGTAATTCATGAAATGAAATTGATATTAACCTTTGCATAAACACATGACAATCATTACTCTTCATCCCAAATAACTTATACTTTCGCATATTCATACATTGTTCCATATTCTAAACATAACCATCTGGGAACTTGAGTTCTTTTAGCCATTTGCATAAAACTCTTTCTGATTTCTATCAAATGTGTAACATGCTCTAGGATACTTCCCAGACTCTGCATGCATTTGCAACTCCTGTCGGTTGCATAATAACAATGTGTCTTCCCTTGATTTGGCAGTATATTTAGTCTTTCCCTTCACATCCATCACAATATTGAACACATTTTCGAATACATTTTTCTCAATGTGTATCACATCGAGATTATGCTTGATCAAATTAGAAATCTAGTATGGTATATCCCAGAAGATGTTTTTTTCTTCCACCGAAGAATGCATACATGTTGGACCGTTAATAATCTCATCAGCATCAAATTTAGTAACTTTTCTCAACCTTTGCTCATCAATCTACTGCAAGATTTCTTCACTTGTCCTAATTGGTGGTGGTACTAAGTATTCTATAGTATTCTTATGGAAATGAGTTCTGTTGCGTCTGAATTGATAATTAGGCCGAAGAAACTTACAGTGATTATCAAACCTTGACTACTTGGGAGTGATAATGCCCGTGTGTTCTTCATACAGTAAGGACAAGCCAATTTTTCAGATTTAGTCTAGCCTGACAGCATCGAGTAAGCGGGAAAATAACTAATTATCCACATCAGTGTAGCTCTCAAGTTTAATTTTAATTTTCTCGATACATCATATGTTAGTACACTCACATCTCAAAATATTTGTAGTTCAGATATCAAAGGCTGGAAGTAAACATCTATATTCTATTTCGGATTATGAGGCACATGAACAATTAATGATAAGAACATGTATTGCTCTTTCATGCACATCTAATGTGACAAATTGTACAGAATGACTATGACTGGTCATTAAGAATATTATTATCCTGATTGGCCGAAAAGTTGAAAACCATCAGTGCATAACCCTAATTTGACATTACGACTTTCATATGCAAATGAATGATGAGTGCGGCTAAAATGCTTCCATGCATTTGAGTCAAATAGATGAAACATGGCGCCTTCTTCTAGTTCATGCTCATTATACTATCTCATGTGCTCGAATATTGCCGCTGAAGCATATAGTCGTTGCAACTTTGAGGTCAAAGGAAAATAATACATCTTCTTATACGACACATTCTTGTGTTAGGTGAACTTCTTCTGTTTTTAAATCTAGGTTGATAACATAATTTACACATTGTCAATGCAATATCATCGCCCCAGTATATCGTGTAATCAATATTACAACAATTAATTTTTTCAGCAGATAGTCCAATGCCATGAACTAACTTTTTGATACTGTAAAAGTTATCCACAATCGTATTGTCTTCTGGTAACACTTCTTTAATGAATTGTACCTAATCATCAAATGCCTTCTCTGACTGATGTTGCTCAGATTTCATATTCAAACATCGAGCTATCGCTAATAATTGCGAATGTTTTTCACACCCTGACCACAACTCTGTTTCTAAAGAATTCGACATCTCATAAAAATTCTCTGCAGAAGGATTATGGGATTCCTCCAGATTATTTATCTGAGAACTAGTCCCAGCTGCATAAAAAACCTTGGTCATCATTAACAAATCTAGGGCTAGCAACATAATAAACCATGTAGTGATATTGATTTATGGCTTTTGTTTTCATCACCTTTGATGTATGTGAAATGCTCGACCGCACTACATATAAGAGTTTCCCCATGCCGATCCCATATATAATAATCTGAAACAAATCTTTTTTTTACCAAATGTAACTTAACTTCCTCCATTTCTCTAAACTTCCGAAGATGACGCACTTTGCAAGGACACCTTATCTTACTGCCTTGTATATATGCCGACTGACCACTAGCATATTCAACAAATTCTAGTATCTCGTTCACAAAGTCCATGTTAAGTGTGCCATCATTATTAAGCCCCACATACATCCACCCTCTATTTGAATTCATTTATGTTATGTTATAACTAAAATGAAAGAAAATTTCCAATCCACCTTGTTACAGAAATAAACATATCAAATAATAATATATACTTAAAAATAATCATCAACACACTCATAATAAAGGTTCCTAATTAAATTGATTTTCTTACCTAAATATAACCACACCCAAACAAAATCCCTAAATATAAAAATTCTTAATTAATTTGACACAAACATAATATACTTTTGTTAATTAATATGGTAGCAAGGAAAAAAACTTACTAAGGCTGAAGCAGGAGTGAGCTGAAATCTGGAAATTGAGAAGACATTGAGTAATGAGATAGTGGAATAGGAAAATTTATTTTTATATTTTAGAAATTTATTGATCGACTTATACGGTCAGTATTTACCAACCGACATTAAATCGGTCGGTAATTTATCGATCAATAATATTAGCGGTCGGTAAAACGTTCATTTTGGCGTCATATATTGGCGCCCAATTATTATTAGGTGCCTAATATTACTGATTGATTTTAAGTCGGTCAGTACTTACCAACCGATGACATTGGTCGGTAAAGTTGACATAATATCGATCGACTATGTCGGTCGGCAAACTGAATTTATTTACCGACTGAAAATACGATCGGTACAACGTCTATAAAAGCTTTGCGCCATTTGGGGCGTCTTTTTCTGACGGCATACCGATGGATTTATCTGTCGATAATTCATCGGTCGGTAACCGATTTGTAGAAGGTTAGTAAATTTCTTAATCTTTAAATGATCGGTATTTATCAGATTTTACCGACAGAATATTTTCGATGCTAAAATCGGTCGGTAATCTCACATTTTCTTGTAGTGTCAATTCTGAATTTGTTTGGATGTGGAAACCGCACAAACTTACAAGATACAAATAAGCACACATAGACAAGGTTTAACGTGGTTTAGTAGAGAGTGGCTCCAACTTACGTCCACGGTAATAAGGGGATTAAGATCTTATTAACCCAGGGCAATTTCTGATCTGAGCTGATAACAGAGGAATGACAAAAGACAATCTTAATAAATTCCTCGAGTTATGAATGCCTATTCTACTTCTAAAAACATGGTCGGATACACGACTCACTTTCTATCACTAACTTCTTTTAGTACTTTTGCTCTCAAATTACAGTAATCACAGTACAATTTCCAGATCCATAATACTTTTCTAAATAACTTCAACCCCTTTATATAGATTCTCAAAACACCTTTCATGATATGGAGATCGAAAAAAGATGAAAAAAATAGGTAGACAGAGAGAATAAGATGAGAGGAATTTAGGAAAATCCTAGTTCTGAATAAGATGCGATTTAGTTTCATGAAATCACAAAGAGTTCATAATGACTTTTCTAGTTTGGTTATCTGATACATTTGTCTTGAATTGGAATTGTGTAAGACCATGACCTTAGGAAATTTGGATGTTACAAATGGATTTAATGAACGCGAATAGACCAAAAATATTCTTTGAAAGCATACTGCTTTCTGTTCAAGAATCGGTAGTGCAACTAATTTGATTTAGCTCTCAGCAATAATTTGTAAATGCTTCCTTCATGCCATGAAGTTGCTTTGTGTCACGCCAGTAAATGCGGAACATCCAGTGCCACGTCAATAAAGGAGTTGTGTTGCGCCACTAGCATGTTGTGAGTATCAGTAATTTTTACCATTAAGCGAGTGGCGCGCCACAGATATCGTGTCGCGCCACCAGAACTGATACTGCATATTCTGAGTTTGGATCATGCATTTGTTGATCTTGGTCGCAGTTGACCCCGAATCATCCAATAAGGTCCCTAAAGCTTCATATCTGCAAAATAACATAGAAATACGTAAAATAGTCTTAACAACTCCGACCTAACTCGTAAATCATATAGTTAAAGGTGGTAAATATATATATTACACACCTGTCAAATGTAGGGACTAAAAAATTAATTTCGATTTTGCCACTTTTTATTATTATTTTTTTTTTTTTTTATAAAACTAAATACTGAAGATATAAAATAAATATTTTAGTTAATGCACTTTTAAAATTTTAAAAAATAAATAAAAATAAAAGATCAGAAGCAGAATTTAAATATGTCTATAATTTGTTGGAAGCCGCAAAAATTGATTGCCAAAATGTTCTTTTATTTGAAAGTCAGAAAAGTTTCGATATTGTGGCGGGTTAAAATCTTTTGGTCATATTAATGAATATCCTAAGAACATTCATTAAAGATCCATTTTAGGAAAATTTTCACATCATTTTTATTGGAAATGAAAAAATTATCAAAACAATAATTATTTTTTTTATTTTTCCCATGAAAATTTTCCCAAAATAGATAATTAATAAATACTCTTAGGACACTTATTAGCATTTCCCAAAATCTTTTATGTTGACGCTCCGTTAATTTAATAAACGTGTTATTAATTGAGATATGGGAATTGAGCCGAAATCCGCGAAATGGACAGTGGAGTTGCAAAGTTAGGCCTAAAGTATATTCTAAAGGGCAGATAAAAAAGATAGACACGAGTTTAATGGCTGAAAACAGCTTGAAATCATTTGGTTAACAATTGTCCTGAGTGATATGGATTTTCTACAACACTAAAGCGTGTGTATCTATAGTATGTAGATAATAATACCCGTACCTGATCCATTCAATTAACATAAATAAAAATTATCTGCTTACCTTTCCAAAGGTACCAGACTTGTGGGTCCCCGTTCACACTGTGATTTTATCTTTATTTGAATGAGGATATTTGTATCTGACTCATCCAATCAACGGATATAGAAAAATATCCTCTTACTCGCCTCTAATGTACCGGACCCCGTGAGCCCTCATCCATGTGATATTTTTTCCATCGCTACAAGTAACATTGAAAGATACATGTTCCAAGAGCAATTGTTATTTTTGTCAATAACTAAATTGTTTAAATCCTAATTAGTCTAAATAAGTAATTATGAAAATTAATGAGAATATAAAATCCAATTAATCTAAACTAAAGCAGTTGAAATGCAAACTTAAAGATTTGAATTAGCAAGATAAGGATTTAAGATTACAATTTCCCCACAATATTCACATAAGACTTTCTCATCTCTATGACTAATGTAATATCCTGAAATTTTCGAGATATATTTGGAAGGTTCTCGGATCGAAGTTTAGGTATAGGAATTGGATAATTTTGGAGAATAAGAGTTTGAGTGTTGAATAATATGTCAGAATATCTTGAAGTGGCGTTTCGTAGTGTCACGTAATTCGAAATGATTGGTTATGCGTATTTTTTTTAGATATTTTTTTATATGAGGAAATTTTATTGTTTCCGCTTCGATTCAGGCGATTCTTGAACTTTTTGACTAATTTTTCCAAGACAAATACATTTCGTGTTGAATACTTTTCGAAATTTACTTCAAAATAGCCTCAAAATATGAATTTTCGAGATAGTACAATGTTAGGCACTTGTTTGTAATTTCGCGGGCTGTTTTGTAATTTTCAGAAAATACATTATAAATACCCATAAGTTTGCATAATTGCAAAAATGGTCAAAAATATAAACACTCTCTCATCCAACTCTCACTCACGCGCTGGAGAGAGATGGCCATCGGTCGGCCTTTCTGCCACCGCCGACCAGCAAGCCGACATGGTTAGGGATGTCTGGCCACATTGTGTAGAATGGTGGCCTTGGAGTCGCAAGAAACGGCTAGAAAAATGTGAAGAACATGCGCGAGCTCATTGTCTTGATCTTGGCTCGTCATTTCATTTCACGGCGCAATCCACCCACCGAATCGAAGCTCGTGAGATATACTACGAGGTTGAGATGTCAGTTTTATCGAACTACGCTCGGTTTCTTGCGAAATGAGGAAGAAACAAATAATGAATATGAAACCCATTCGTATAGTAGTTCCGATTCAAATTCCGTAGATTCTTACGTGTTCGTGGGAGTATTAGGAGTCTGCCAGTACCCTCGGGATTTTGGTAAGACATCATGATAAAAATCTCACTATGTTAGTGTTGTTAGTTTATATTCAGATCATTCCAGTAGTGTTGTACAATAATGTATTTTCTTGTATTGAATTGAATAAGCTAGAATGTATTGAATTTTTATTTCCATTAGAATTCGAGTGAAATCGGAACGAATTAGGTCTATCTGGTGGGTTAAGTGAGTTTCCGATAAAATCAGATTTCACGTAAGTCGATGTTTAAATGATTGTAATAATAGATATGGGTTAATTATGATGATATGATTATGTTTAGATGGTTCTGGATAATTTCAGAAGGTTCATGATCCTTCCTTAGTATTTTCATAAATGTTTCATAAGATTTTCTGAAAACACGTAATTTGAAGATTTAAGCTAATGAGTTTACGTAGAATGGTATATATTGATGTATTAACAGTATTAGAATGGTTTCAGGAGAAACAGAAAATATCTGAAATGTCTCGAATCCGTTCGTAATATGATCGGACTTGTAAGAGGATTTTGAGTTTGGGGATGGAAAGTGAGATCGTTGTGATAAATTTATAGAGTTAGATGTTTTGAGAGTTATGAAACTGAAATTATTGGGATCAGACTTGATTTGAGTATTTCAGGAAAGTCTGAAAGTTTATTAAAGTTAGTCGAAAATTCCGCCTAATAAATATTCTAATCGTTTTCCATCGTTTGTTGGTTGATTATTTGATTTTATTTATAATATTTTGAGAATTTGATTTTATTTGAGAAACAATATTTATGAGGCATTTGAGATGTCGATTTTATTTTAGATATGATTTGAGATGATTGGAACATGTTTTAAGATGTATTTGATGTTGTGACATATTTTATGATTTCTTGGAGCTTGAGGAATTTGGGATGTTTCATTTATCTTTTAAGTAATTATGAAATGAGTTTGAGATTTAAGGAATAACATAGATTGTTATTGAGATATGAATTCGTTAAGATACTTATGTATTCATGTTGTTTCCTCTTATCCACCATGGTGTGAAATTCTTGGGCCCTGTCCAGTTGAGTTGGTTTCTAGATGTCTATATGAGCGAAGCGGGGTTTACTGTTATGCCTATGACGTCGACAACCACTACACTATTGAGCTCGCCACTCATAGAGAGTACGGATTAGTCTGCATGGGACTAACCAGAGAATAAAAGAGTCGCCACCCAATATGAGACACTGTGAATGATTTAAGGCCGCACTACACCCCTCGCAAGGTCCGACCTTAAACCCATTTGAGTACGAAATGGTCATTTACCGATGCCAGTATAATATCCAAGTTTAAAAGATAATTCATATGTCTTATAATACAATCACACACATGAGCAACTTATATCACACATAGTGCAATAATTTAGAATATCAGATGTCCATAAATTATCAGAACAATAACAAAATACAAATTAAACATATCTTTTCAGATTACCGAATATATATTTTATGTCTAGTTGAACATGCTGGATATCTGGCCGGATTTTCTATGTAAACCAGATAGATCAGAAACACAGAATAATATTCAGGATAAGCCATGAGAACATCAAAAGAAACTATATCAATACTAAAACAGTAAATAAACAAGAAAATGAAACAAAAGTAAGATGGTAAATATTGATGAAAAGCCGCACATGTCCTTTTTTGTGTGGTACGTAGAGTTGTATCCTGAGTGTAAACTATACTACAATCCATTTGGAATCAGCTATGTAATCTACGTTCAGGTTTCCATCATATATACTATATAACACGACGATCGAATACAGCCAATTAGGTGGGCTAATTTACTGTGTGACAAGTGCATGTCCGGCCGGACATAGAGTATATCCGGTCGGATATACGACGCAAGAAATTAGGAAAAAAAATAGATGTAAAATTTAAGGTTTTGGGGTCTTCAGGTCGTACCTTAATCGTAAGTTGGCTCAGAGACTACCTCTGAAAGTCTGGGTTAGTTACTGGATATTTTGCCGAAGTTGATAAATTTAGGGTTCGGTGTTTGGTGTTTTAGGGTTGAATCATCTCTTTGAAGGCCAAATGCCACATCAGTAAGAGAAGTGGGCTTTTGAGAGAATTGATGCCAATAGTCAGAGTTGTCCCTCCTATTGTGTGCGTAATGCTTCGTTTTTATAGTGTGTAAGGTTTAGGTTAACAAGGAAACGATCAGTTTAAGGAAAATATTTTTTTTTGGAGAGCGATTAAGAAGGAAATATATGGATTCTTTTTGTAAAACTAGAAACGTGACTCATGTCCGACCTGACTTTAGGGAATTTTCGGTCGGAGTTGACTCTGATATCCGGTCAGACTTAGTGACATTCGGCCGGGTTTGGTTTATAAATCCGGCCGGATGTAGATGACATTCTTCCTAGATTTGGCTGCTTCTCTTGGACTTCTTCAGGGTTCATTTCCCTTTCGGCATTAAATCTTACAACTTTCTCAAACTTTCAGGAGTATACATATTAGGAGAATCATCATCGGACCATGCAAAAATGCAATGCCTATGATTTCTGGCTCATTTGTCTAGTTGAGTTGGTTCCTGGACAACTGATATTTATTCGTTCAGTTGAGTTGGTTCCTGGATGCCTGATTTATTGATCTAGTTAAGTTTGTTCCTGGACATCTGCTTTATTCTTCCAGTCAAGTTAGTTCATGGGCGCCCGCCCAGTTGAGTTGGTTATTGAGTGCTTGATTAATTCGTCCAATCGAGTTGGATCTTGGAAGCTTGATACATGTTTATGATGAGATTGGTTTTTGAATTTGATTTTGTTTACGACAGATTAGTTCTATGATATATTTTAGATACCTTTGTTTTATAATTTTTTTTTTGAAAAGGTGTTTTGAATACATCTTTTTTAAAAAAGATTTTCTTTTAAAAGAGATGTATTTGAGACGTATCTGATTTCACTTTTTTTATAATATGATATGTTTCGCCGATTTTGATGATTGATGAGATTGATTGTACATAGCTTATATTTATAACGTGTGTATGTGAAATGTATGCATTTCTCAAAGGTTTGTATTGTTGGACAATTATGACCCACTACATCACTAATTGTAAAAGACATTGTGTTTTTGTACAAATTAACTATGTGACAAAATGAAATTGCTATTTTATCATTTTATAATTGGATTACTTGGATATATAAATGATAAAAGTCCATATGGTTAAACCAGATTAATAAAATATGAGACAATATTAATCCACGAACGGTTTAATCATTAAATATCCATAGTCGTAGTATTATCGAGGCTGGACATCGATAATGCGGAATAAACTAGTATTACACTTGTGCGCGCTATTGAAGCTTAACGGCATAGTTCTCATATATTTAAGTATTGGATACTTATGCAAGTGTGATAAGAGGTTCTGTTAGCCGTTGGACCGGGAACAGCTTCGCTCTGGATAGACCCACTCAGAATCCCATTGGCAGTATGACTATGCGTCTATGAGAATCTGAATCAGGGTAGGTGTATGTGATCTTTAACCTGAGACTTGCATCGCTATTACTTGCGATAATCAGTCTACTTTGGTATTGGTCGTCCGGAGCTTTAACAGGTTTTGTGTACGCCTCTGCTGGGTTTATTGAGAATCGTAGTGTATTGGGTGTGATGTCAAGATGGGAGTATCACTTCAGTCATATGGAGATGATGGTCACACAGGATACGATACTAGTACTCTTAAATATTGCAGCTATCATGATAGTATGACTAGGTCATGGTTATCCGATTACAGAGAATAGTTACGCGGGATCTGATATATTCTTCATACGGGGCAGACACAGCGCCAGCCCTAGGCCTAGCATGTGACATCCGATACTGGATCGTATTACACATATTATTGTATTACTACGTCTGATACAGATAATATTCGTCGGTGCATATTTCTGGAGAATTGGGTAGGCACGATGCTTTGTTAGAAGCCAACCATGTCTTGTAAATCGGTAAGAACGTGGTACGGGGTACGCACATGTTCGGATAGTCCGATGACCGTATTTACTACCAACATATCCCGGAATCTCTTGGGTCACTTCCCAAAGATTCACCAATGACATTTGACTAGAATGAAATTAATCTGGGATTAATTATGAGAGAGAAAAATTAATCTGGGAATGAAATTAATCCAATTATATACTCATATATATAGTATTAATGAGATTAATAATATATTTTGTCACCATGAGACTTTATGTTAAATTTAATATAAGGCTTTCATTTAATAAATGATTATAAGATAATCATTTAATATATTAAAAGTTTGTAATTATTAAATTATATTTTATAATTTAATATATTATTTTGGAAATAAATAAATTTAAAATTTGATTTTAAAACTTTTCATTAGCAAAATTAATAGTTATATTTTTCAATAAGTAACATATTAATGTCTTCATTATGACATTAAACAAAATTTTTGATGTTACTAAAATACCTTAGGGTGGCCAAATTTTTTGAGGGATAGGAAGAATTTTTGCTTTAATTTTTGACAAACAAAAACCCTAAGTATAAAAAGGAAATTGAATTTTCTTTTTGCTATCTCACACTTGGAAAAATCCTAGCCACCTTGTTCTCATTTTTCTCTCAAGTATTGAAAGGAAAAAGGCAATAAGATCAAAAGAAAAAATTCATGTGTGATAATCTTTATCTCTAAAGTGTTTAGAGATTGATTTTGTGAGTCTAGCCCACACTAATTTTTGTTGGTTGCGACTCATAGTATGGAAGACTCATTGGTGATCAAATCAGAAACACCTTTATTTCTTCTCTGCATACGCACGACAGTGGGGACAAAAATTTTCTCATCGCCGCATTTTATAAATTTATTCGGGGCTCGATTTGTGTTATATCTTAGCCCAGAAAATTTGGGAATATAAATGGGTGTTTTATGGTTGTTGTGGGGCTATTTTGGTGGAAAAATATGGATATAAATCACTGTCCTTATACACGCAAAACAAGGGCTATTTTTAGGTGAGCTATAAGCGCGTATAAAGTGAAAAACAGTCCATATTTGAGTTGTTGTTCACGTGCTGTTTGGGGGCTGAAAAATAGTCAAAAACAGAAGCAAAATAAGTCTCCAGAGGCTGGTCAGATTTGACATTCATATGGGAGAGGGCATAAATATTTCAAGATCGATCCCGATGCCTAAGTCACTTATGCTACTGATGAGTGGTAAATCTATCACTATTTCCCACTCATTTAACCTAATATTTTCTATAGTTTCTTGAGTTTTGTGAATATTTTGATGTGTTTTGTGTTATTTTGTAGATAAATAAAGTTTCAGGACATCTGGAGGTGATTTGGGCCAAAAACAGTGAAAATTGGACAAAAAGGACATTTCAGTAAATTGTCCGCGTCGCGACGCCAAGACCTTCGCGTCGCGACGCCTAACGTGCGCCGAACAGTGATAACGTGCGCCGGGTCCCCAAATCAGAATCTGAGAAAAGTTTGACTTGCTAACGTGCGCCGTGCAACGTGTCACCTCACAGCCGATCTGCTAACTGTTAGGTTTATTCTACGTCCCAAGATCAAACAAGCAATGAAAATATTGTGTGAACACATCAACGGAGGTAGCGGAATACTCACATCGATCGGTTGAGACGAATCGGCAACAAACAAAATTGATTTTACCCTTGCAAAAATGCAACTGCAGTGCAGTCCACTGCCTTGACAGTTCTGATTTTGAGCTGCGAAACGGAGCTCCGAGCTTCGTCGAATGGATCCCGGCTCATCGGTGAACCTCCCTACCACCTTCGCAAGTGTCGTAAGTGTGCTAGCACTTGTGATTTTACCATAAAATCACACTCTTTGCCTCCCTTTGCTCGGCAGTTTCTAAGGAAACCAGTGAGCTTATTTCACTGCCCCTTGGGCGTGAATTGAGTGAGAAAGAGAGAAGAGAAATTAATGTGTATAGTTGTTAGAAAGTAAAAGCATTTTCTTATATATTTTTCTAAAAATATATTAAAGGTAAATACATAATTTTGGCTTTCAAAAGTCAATAAACAAACTTTCCAACAACTACACTATTGCCCCCTGCACAACTTCTATCAATCAAAGTGACAAGTGTCTTTCAATCAATCAATCAATCACATCAATCATCACATCACTCAAAGTGACATTTGATTTGACGCTTGATGTGACGAATGATTTGACGCTTGATGTGACTTGCGTCGCCGCACTCGAATTCGAAATACGAATGCGCTCGCAATCACACTCGGGCTCGGGTTCGCTAATTCCCAAATTAACGAACTTTCCGTTGCGTCGTAATTAAATGATTACGCCTAGCGAATTCACTGTTCACGTCGCTAACGAATTAATTCTAAATTAATTCGTTCGCCCGAATTAAAATCTAATTTTAATTCCTCCGCGTCGAAATCTAATTTCGTTTAATATATCGAATATATTAATTCATCGATTAATTCCAAATTAATCGTTCTCTCTCTTAGACGATATTTTATCCTAGATAAAATATCTCTGTTATTAATCCTAGATTAATTTTCTTTCTTCTTTCTATATATCCCAGATTATTTAAGAGTGCGAGTTATGCGTCATCGGTGGATTATCGGGAAGCAACCCATGAGATCCCCGGATAAGTTGGCAGTAAATACGGTCGTCGGAGTATCCGAATCACGTACGTACCAAGTACTACGTTCTACCGATTTACGAGACAAGGTCGACTCCTAGCATAGCACCAAGTCTTCCCAATTCTCCGGACATATCCATCTAAGAATATTCAAGATCTATATCAAGCGTAGTATACCAAGTATTGCGTATGTCGGTCCAGTATCAGATAGTCACGTGCTAGGGCTGGGGCTGGATAAGTGTCTGCCCCGTCCGAAGCACATGTCGGATGTCTGGTAACTAGTCTCTATAATCGGATATTCATGACCTAGTCATAATATCACGATTGGATGCGCATCACTTAAGAGCACTAATACCGTATCCTGCGTGACATCATCTCCACTATGACTGGAGTGATACTTCCGTCTTGACATCACACCCAATACTCTACGATTCTCAATATACCCAGTATTGGCGTACACAAAACCGGTTAGAGTCCTAGACGACCTCAACCAAAGTATATTGATTGTCGTAAGCATTAACGATGCAAGTCTCAGGTTAAGACCAAATACACCTACCCTGATGTCGGACTCCCATAGACACATAGTCATAATACCAATGGGATTCCGAGGGGGTCTATCCAGAGCGAAGCTGTTTCCCGTACCATCGGTGAAACACGACCTCCTATCGCACTTGCATAAGTATCCGATACTTATAGATATGAGAGCTATGTCGTTGTGCCCTCACAACGCACACAAGTGCAATACTAGCCTATTCCGCATTATCGACGTCCAGTCTCGATAATACTCTGGCTAGGGATATTTAATGATTAAACCTTCGGGGACTGATACTGTCTCATATCATTCTCAGTCCAGGAACTAATCATAGGGACCTCTCTTCATTTATATATCTTTGGTGATCTAATCACAAACGATGAGAGTGCAATTTCCTTGTCACATAGTTAATTTGCTACAACAACACAATGATCTGTGCAAATATGAGGCGCTATGGGTCATTTTGTCCAATAATCTCCACTTGGCAGCCAGTTCACACTCAAGTCTCACACCACCCTATACAGTGACGGTTCGCTCAAATTGCTGAGAAAAGGTTTTCGTCAGCGGATTTACATTGATATCATCCGATGCGATTTACACGATCATCACATCGCCACGATGTATGATCCGAACGAATCAGATGAATATAGAAGTATATATCCGGATCGTCGATGAGACCTTTAATTCCTTAGTCTGTGCTGACGCCTAGCTCAGCTGCTAACAGAATTATATCTAATCTAATTAGATTTATTTTTGACCCAAAAGACTTTTTGCTGCCTCAGCTGCAGCAATAATCCGCATTAGTTGTTTATTCGGCAACAGTTATCTTGCTCGGAATATTTCCAGCTCACTGTCCCAGTGTTCAAACTTTATAGTACCGTAGTATTTAATTGTTTGGAAACTTGCAGCAGTGATCCCAGTCACTTCAAGTTCTCCTTCTCCATAGTTTAAGACAGCATCTTTAGTTCTCTGAGACACTAACGGATGTTCTTAATCTTCAATCCAGTGACTATCACTTGGATTGACCTGATCGTGACTCCATATGCTCGAAGCGTATGAGACAAATACAAGTACATTTTAAATGTACAATTTCCCAGAGAGTGTTAACAAACTCCAAATCTATCCTAGTAGATCTTTATTCCTCGAATAAAGGTTGTTACTCCCCAGAATTCTACGGAGAATTTCTATTGAAAGAATGTCTATGAAGGCCAAGCTTTCAACAATAGTTTTATGGGAATTTCATTTCCATGAAATGACATATATTATCATTATTTTATACAGGACATTCATTGTCAGTGCGCTCCCACTAACCTCCATATATACACAAGAATTATTTCGTTTTGAGTCAAATCATAAACCATTATGATTACTTCAAAACGTCAGTTCCAAGAACCTTATGCTTGCTTCAATCCAAACATGGATCGAATGACCCGTAAACCTTGTTTGTCGGTTATACAAAATCGTCAGGATGTTGTAAACATCCTCCAAAAGGTTTCCTTTTCAGGAAAGCGATTTTGATCTGTAACTGACACATTTCATAAATGAAATACGCAGTTATCAACAAGCATTTTCAAAATGGATTTACCATGGCAACAAGTAAAAGGTTGAACCGTTATTAACACAATGTTGATAACGATACCTTTCCGTCACAAGCCTAGCTTTGTACGTTGGTATGTTGCCATCCATGTATGTCTTCCTTGAAGACGTTTACAGTACCAATAGGCACAATGCCTTGCGGTACAACAACTAGTCTCCAAACATAGTTGTTATACATGGAATCCATTTTGGACTCATGGCACTTTGCCATAGTAGGAAGTCGATACCTTGCATCACTTCCTCAAACGTAGTCGGTTGGTATACCTCCATAAGATTGACATCTTTATGAGGTTAGATCAGAAACCCATACCCTAGGTTATTTTCTGACTCTATCCGATCTACTAGTTTCTTGTGTATTTGAAGATTAATGGTGTAAATTCATCATAGATGAAA
This sequence comes from Zanthoxylum bungeanum, assembly GCA_019454045.1. Taxonomy (NCBI): domain Eukaryota; kingdom Viridiplantae; phylum Streptophyta; class Magnoliopsida; order Sapindales; family Rutaceae; genus Zanthoxylum; species Zanthoxylum bungeanum. The sequence continues at coordinate 89,157 of SKCR01021017.1, forward strand.
TATTATTTTCCATTAAGGACTTCGTGCCTTGAACAGTATTACTCCGATTTTCATCGAGTATCACTATCCTCCCACTGACCACTGCTATCGGTATTCCTCTCAGGAAAAACACATGGTGAGCAATCACATGTTCTCAGTTCAACAAATCTATGTTCTCATGGTCACAAGTACTATACTCATGGTTTCCCTTAGGATAACCTATATGGCACTTATCCAATTTGGGTCTTTTAGTTTGGTATCATCCAAACGTTATGCCTGGCATACCCAAATTATCAGGAATGAGAAACCCCGTTTCTTTCCTGTTCATATCCTATATGATATCTGTCAAACAGATTTATATGGAACCTTATTCTAAATAAGTTTTGCACTGTTAATACATATCCTATTGAAGGAAACAGTAGCTCAGAGCGACTCGTGATAAACCTTATCATGTCCAACAAAATTCGGTTTTAGTTCGGACACACCGTCTAACTGACGTGTCTCGGGAGGAGTCCTCATATGAAAGAATACCATACTCTTTCATGTATGTATGAAACTTAATGCTTAAGTATTTTCATTACGGTCTTACCGTGACGGTATAATACTATGGCCGATCTGTTTGTCTACTTCGTGTCGAAACCCTAAAAGTTTCCGATTTGTGTTTTTCAACAGAAACACATAACCATAACGTGATGCCACATCCGTTAAGGTCACGAAATATTCATGTTACATCTAGCCTTGCTAGATATGGGCCCTCTATCTTCACAATGAATAGGGCTAACAGATCGGTGGCTTTCACACTATTACCAAGTAAATAGTGTTTTAGGTGCTTTACCTAATAAACTAGATTCGTAGACTTTATTTGATTAGTCAAATTAGTCCAAGTACCCACTCTTCAAAAGTGTGGATATACGAGTCATGTTTAATTGTGTCCCAGACGACAATGCCACAAATAAGTCTCTATTGATCAAATCAATTTGAGCTATTTATTTGTCATTTTATATGTTTGAGATTTTAATTATATTCAAAATATAAATACTGTTTTTCACATCTAATGTGTTTATCTCAGTATCATCTTTATATAATGAAACACTTTAGTGTTCTAGAATATGAAGGTTTATCCGCAACGGATCAAACACTGATATAGAGATAATGTTACTAGTCCAAGTAGTTACATTATAACAGTTCCTAATTTAAGTACACACCCGAAGGGTAGTTCCTAAACTTAGGTATCTACGGTCGAAACAGCAACTTTCGTCCCGTTTCCGATTCGCAGATTAATCTCAGCTTGAAGTCAGTATCCTGCTCTCAGCAGATTCTGAACATCAATACAAACATTTTATGTACCACACTAAGTATTTAAAATCTAATTTTAATACTAGCTGTGAACATAACTAAGACAAACATTTTTAAAAGTCAGAGCCTAGCCCTTTTCTTTAATTCCTTCGTGTCTGCCATATCCAAATGGTAGTCACTTTGGGATATGTCAATTATCTTTTCAATATTTCACAAACCTTTGGCCAAGCCTTGGGTTTTTAGAATATCGAAATGATGTGCGCCTTTGCAACTTGCCCAATTGCAAACTTTGACTTCTCTCCACTAGAATAGTCAAATCAATTCTCTAAGAATTATTAATTGCAATTTAATACTTTTAAATAAAGATAGATTTATGATAAGTATATTAATTAAGCACTAAAGTCATCATCACATAAATCTTCCAAAGATTTTATGCTCTACTATTTGCTTAATTATGGGCTTAGTCATAATAAGTTATTTTATCAAAAAATTAACCTATTATTTATTCCCACTTTGAAAATTAAATCATTTAAAAATTTTAATCCATGATATATTCATTTTAAATATTCAACTTTTCAGTTCTTCATGATTTTAATAGTCCAACTATTTAATCAATTTAATAAGGTACTATTTATTATAATGACTACAATAATCAATTATTTAATCAACTATAATTTTAATATTGATTACTATAATCCAATTATAAAATCAACTATCATTTTATTTCAATTATATTGATTACTATAATCCAATTATAAATCAACTATATATTGAATGAGTTGTATATAGTCCAACTATATATTTTTAAAACAACAATTAAATATTAGTCCAACTAACATTTAAAATTACGACGAATGATATTTATTGAGCGAGTATGGCGAGTAATTGAACGAATATTGCAAATTCAATTCTTGCCTCCCACTATTTTTCGGCGAGCCTCTAACCCTCTGTCGAGTACTCGGGAAACCGTGTTTCCTAGTGGGCTAGGATCCCGTTAAATATCACACAATCTTGACTTTGGCCACAAATTGTATGATAATTAACTAGGTAGATCTCGAAGATCAATTGGATCTCATCCAACTCCTAGATCCAGTAGGTGGACATCCAAGTCCGAACATATATCTCATATATGCCTATATATCCAATATATATCCTAACTTTTTCCTCTGAATCAACTAGGCCTTGGCTTTGGCACAACAAACCTAATGATCCCAGTCAAGCGCAGACCCATTGACCATGGAAGCTTCGTAATCAATGTCGATGGACAAGAAGTGGTCTTGACTTTGGCCAACAAACCACAACTTGGACATGACACCAATATGGAACAAAGCTTCGTGATTCAAACACATCTTCGACGGACAAGGGCTTGACTTTGGCCAACAACCCATGCCAATCTAGGATCTTGAGTAAGAATCACTCAATGGAAGGAAAAGACGCATGATATTTGATGAGGGCTTTTCGCGTGCAAATTGGCTACCAATTTAATTATCTTTGTTAAGGTCTCATCTTCATACACCCTTAAACATGCATTCTAAACACATAATAAAGCGAGTATGAAATAAAATAATAATGATATGCGGATGGATACTTTACACATTGATCCTAGATCAAAATCTCCCTTTCTCACTCAAGCTAGCACTTGTACTACTTCTACCCGTTACACTACACTTCTAAAGAAACCTCATATACATTGAGGGGAATAGGTGAGAAGAGAATACAAAGAGAATAGAGGTGATAAGGCTGGACACGCAGGTCCAATTTAATAAATCGAATTTATTACAACAATTCTAAAATTGCTCCACCCGACTAATATCCATCCGATATACATTATTCATTCATCAACCACGTATTCACACAAAAGCATGCTATCAATCAATCTAATCAAATTAATTAATCTGATAATTAAGTGATCATCCAATGTTCAAACAACGATTTGATTTTGCTCGAGTCAAACTCGTTTTTGAGAATAAGTACTCAAAGTACGAATTCATGAATTAAATTAAACTACATCATTAAATCCAATTTAACATGTATTTAAAACTAATTCACTATTCAATTCCAAATTAAATATTACACTTTTATTTAATGAACCTTTTACGATTTAAATTCCAAATTTAATCGTAACGCGTCTCAAAGACCGATTAACGTCCAACGTCAATTCAATTAAAGTCCAATGGGCTTTTGATTGATTTGTTAAGGCGTGGACTTTTGGTCAACTCGGGTCAAACCGATAAGCCAAAGTCCAATCCGGGATTTACCCCATAAGCCCATAAATCAATCTTGGCCCATTAGGCCCAATTAAACTTTAAAGGTTCATTAGTCGCATTTGGGCTTAACGGAAGTGGTTTTGGGCCCAATTGGATCCAATCCATTTGGCCTAAACCCAACTTGATAAAATCAAGCCCAATAACAACTTTAATAGCCCAAATCCAATTTCAAGGCCTTAAATAATTAAATCACATAAATCCAATTTAGCAATTTAATTACCTAAAGTGTATTATATGATTAATCACCTAAATCAACATTTCCAAAACATCAAATTAGTCCAATTAATCATGCTCATCATCATCATCACATGTCCAACACATTAATGAAAATCAAACCCATATTACATGCTTCTAAGTCTCGGCCAATGAAGGTTATTTTGTCCGATTTGAATTCAATCCGATTAATTACACAATCGACAACGTATTAACTTCCCGAATGATTTCATACACATCCAATGTCATAAAATCAAAAATCCAAGACATTAAAGGCTTAAGTACATTCGGCCAAGGTGATTACATTTGGGATTTATGTTCAATTCAAATCCAATCCAATTGATTCAAATTAACATTATCATATATGATTCTAACTCATCCAATGAATCAAAATCAAAAAATTCCAAATTACCAAAATCAATCTTATATTCGGCCAAGGGGTAATTTTTGGGGAAAAATGTTCTAAACACTTTTTCTTGAAATTGATCAAATCAATCTTCAATATAACATATACTAAGCATGCTCAATCATCCATTTCATTAAATCATGCTCAAATACAAAATACCCCAATTTTAACCCCTACATTTTTCATGCTTGAACCTAAGGCTCTTGATGCCATTGTTAGGTTATTCTAGGTCCCAAGATCAAACAAGCAATGAAAATATTGTGTGAACACATCAACGGAGGTAGCGGAATACTCACATCGATCGGTTGAGACGAATCGGCAACAAACAAAATTGATTTTACCTTGCAAAAACGCAACTGCAGTGCAGTCCACTGCCTTGACAGTTTCTGATTTTGAGCTGCGAAACGGAGCTCCGAGCTTCGTCGAATGGATCCCGGCTCATGGGTGAACCTCTCTACCACCTTCGCAAGTGTCGTAAGTGTGCTAGCACTTGTGATTTTACCATAAAATCACACTCTTGCCTCCCTTTGCTCGGCATTTCTAAGGAAACCAGTGAGCTTATTTCACTGCCCCTTGGGCGTGAATTGAGTGAGAAAGAGAAAGAGAAATTATGTGTATTAGTTGTTAAAAGTAAAAGCATTTTCCTTATATATTTTCTAAAAATATATTAAAGGTAAATACATAATTTGGGCTTTCAAAAGTCAATAAACAAACTTTCCAACAACTACACTATTGCAACAACTTCTATCAATCAAAGTGACAAGTTGCTTTCAATCAATCAATCAATCACATCAATCAATCACATCACTCAAAGTGACATTTGATTTGACGCTTGATGTGACGAATGATTTGACGCTTGATGTGACTTGCGTCGCCGCACTCGAATTCGAATACGAATGCGCTCGCAATCACACTCGGGCTCGGGTTCGCTAATTCCAAATTAACGAACTTTCCGTTGCGTCGTAATTAAATGATTACGCCTAGCGAATTCACTGTTCACGTCGCTAACGAATTAATTCTAAATTAATTCGTTCGCCCGAATTAAAATCTAATTTTAATTCCGCGTCGAAATCTAATTTCGTTTAATATATCGAATATATTAATTCATCGATTAATCCAAATTAATCGTTCTCTCTCTTTAGACGATATTTTATCCTAGATAAAAATCTCTGTTATTAATCCTAGATTAATTTTCTCTTTCTTCTATATAATCCCAGATTATTTAAGAGTGCGAGTTATGCGTCATCGGTGGATTATCGGGAAGCAACCCATGAGATCCCCGGATAAGTTGGCAGAAAATACGGTCGTCGGAGTATCCGAATCACGTACGTACCAAGTACTACGTTCTACCGATTTACGAGACAAGGTCGACTCCTAGCATAACACCAAGTCTTCCCAATTCTCCGGCTCCGACATATCCATCTAAGAATATTCAAGATCTATATCAAGCGTAGTACCAAGTATTGCGTATGTCGGTCCAGTATCAGATAGTCACGTGCTAGGGCTGGGGCTGGATAAGTGTCTGCCCCGTCCGAAGTATATGTCGGATGTCTGGTAACTAGTCTCTATAATCGGATATTCATGACCTAGTCATAATATCACGATTGGATGCGCATCACTTAAGAGCACTAATACCGTATCATGCGTGACATCATCTCCACTATGACTGGAGTGATACTTCCGTCTTGACATCACCCAAAATACTCTACGATTCTCAATATACCCAGTATTGGCGTACACAGAACCGGTTAGAGTCCTAGACGACCTCAACCAAAGTATATTGATTGTCGTAAGCATTACGATGCAAGTCTCAGGTTAAGACCAAATACACCTACCCTGATGTCGGACTCCATAGACACATAGTCATAATACCAATGGGATTCCGAGGGGTCTATCCAGAGCGAAGCTGTTTCCCGTACCATCGGTGAAACACGACCTCCTATCGCACTTGCATAAGTATCCGATACTTATAGATATGAGAGCTATGTCGTTGTGCCCTCACAACGCACACAAGTGCAATACTAGCCTATTCGCATTATCGACGTCCAGTCTCGATAATACTCTGGCTAGGGATATTTAATGATTAAACCTTCGGGGACTGATACTGTCTCATATCATTCTCAGTCCAGGAACTAATCATAGGGACCTCTCTTCATTTATATATCTTTGGTGATCTAATCACAATGATGAGAGTGCAATTTCCTTGTCACATAGTTAATTTGCTACAACAACACAATGATCTGTGCAAATAGTGACGCTATGGGTCATTTTGTCCAACACAACATGCGCCGTGCCACGTGTCAGCATCATTATGCCGACAGTCATCATCGCCACATGTGCCACGTGTCACTCCACGTCATTGCCACGTCATCAGCCACATCACCAGGTTACCAAGTCAAGCTGCCACCTCACCGCCACGTCATCATCAGCCAATCAGGAAGTGCCACGTGTCGCAATCCTACGGTGCCGACAGTTCTTTCCCACGTGTCGCCACGTCACCGCCACATCACCGCCACGTCAGCATCAATCATGAGTATCTAATCCTTATCTGACACGTGGCGGATAAGAATCTCATCGACCAATCAGAAGCCGCCACGTGTCACAATAATTGAAGCCCAACCACTTCGCCACGTGTTACCTTATCAGCTTATCCAGAATCTGCAAACCGACGAACCAGAGCGTGCCACGTTGACAGAAGCTGGCGTAGCGACGCTAAAGGCCCTGGCGTCGCGACGCTGGAAGCCTACCGAGGCCTATAAATAGAGCTTCAAATTTCAGATTTAGTTGTACCACTCTCTCTCATCTTTTTGATGTAAAGAGAGAGTTTATCTCTCTACTTTCTTTTAATTTTTAGTTTTTTAGTTTTTAGTTTTGTAATTAATTTTAATTACTTTTTGTAATAATAGTAATTTACTTGTTTTTACTTTTTACAGTTTTTACTATTTACCATGAGGAGGTAACTTCCCCAGCTAGGGTGAAAGATAATTCTTTTACTATTGCTATTTAGATTAATCTCCCTTAAATATAATATATTCACTATTTAAAATATTAACTTAAAAAGGATACCGCCAGATTGGTCGGTTGGTAATTAAACTTTCTTAGCGCCTATATGGCAGGTTCATGGACAAATCTTTTTACCGCCTTAATGGCTGGTTGGACTTAATTTGACTTAATCAGGATACCGCCTATATGGCTGGTTGGTAATGTTATCACAAGTTTATATATTATATTATGGGAGATATCTAAATTAGTAGTAGTAAAAGTAATTCCTTTTACCTTAGCATTTTATTTTATTGTAATTTACTTTTCAGTATTTACTTTATCGTATTTTTTACTTTATGTCTTTTATTTTCAAGTTTTTACTAACCCTAGTTATGTGTTGTAACTAAATTAGTTATCTGGGGTTGTGATGACTTTTAATATCACCGTTTTATAAGGGGTTAGATTATAGCTTGGGTAATATAAGGATTTATTTATGAGTCTAATCTTAATGCTTTTTCATTAACTGGCCATTAATAAAATTAATCTGGTAAATCTAAAATGAACTAGACATAGGGATTTTAGGTTTCAGCCTTAGACTCAATAGCCCACGATCTTCCTTGAGGATAGATAACCATTTAATAGATTCCTTACAGGATAGGAATATACCTGTCGGGCGGGGGTAGCCATAATTGGAACTTAAACTTAATGAATCCAGATAAATTTGGTTGACATAGACATATGGTTCAATTGGGTTAAATTGGGTATTTGTGTCTGACCATCGACAGAGGCTTACACATAATTTAGTGTTCAGGTTAATAAATCAATATATTACCCAACTTTAAGATAACCACTTCATCTTTAAAATGATATTAAAAGATATCAAAACCCTAGATAGTTTTTAATATTGAATTTTCTTAAAACCTATTTTCGACAATTTTATTTCCTTGCTTTTAAATTTAGAATCGTCACCATTTCAAATCAATCAATACCTGTTAGATACTAGTAATCATTTGACCTCATAAAATTAATAGATTAGATATTAAGTCCTCGTGGGATCGATATTTTTATACTACTTGAACGATACGTGCGCTTGCGTTATACGTGTGTGTTTAAGCCGGTCAAGTTTTTGGCGCCGTTGCCGGGGACTTATTTATCTTTTACTATTAGTTAGGGGTTAGATACGTTACTTGTATCTAATTTCTTTTTACTTATTGGTTTTGTTTTCTTGTGTTTCAGGTTCTCAGAAATTTCATGAGACGAACTAGAAGCTTTGAACTCCGACCGCTTAACCCGGAAATTGAAAGAACCATCAAATAGTTGAGAAGGGAAAAGCGAGAAGGCCAAGAAGCTTTAGTCAACATGGAACCTGAACCTTTGAACGTTGCACCACCAATTCCCATTCAAGACAGAACCATTCCGGTGGTTGACAGACTCATTTCCTGTATTGTACTTCATCCCTTACTAGCAAATGTGTGTGACATCAAAACATGCTTTCAGATGATTCAGTACTCAGTTCAGTTCGGGGGGAATGCAACTGAAGATCCTAATTCCCACATCAGCAACTTCCTGGAAGTTTGCGGCACTTTTAATTACAGTCGAGAAGCGGAAGGAGCAATGAGGCTGCGAGTTTTTCCATATTCCTTAAAGGACAGAGCTAAAGCTTGGCTACATTCACTACCAGCAGGTTCTATCACAACTTGGAACACTTTAGCCACCAAATTTCTTGCAAACAAGTACTTTCACCAGCCAGAATCGGAAAGATGAGGAATGACATCACATCCTTTGTACAACAAGATTCAGAATCCCTCTGCGAAGCTTGGGAAAGGTACAAAGATTTTCTTCGGAAATGTCCTCACCATGAGATTCCAAAATTGCTTCAAGTCCAAACATTCTATAATGGGCTTTCTGGAATAATGAGAACCACAATCGATGCTGCTGCTGGAGGAGGTTTAATGGCAAAATGAGAAGATCAAGCTTGGGACCTAATCGAAGAAATGGCCAACAACAATTCTTTATGGCCAACAGAAAGGAGCATGATCCAAAGAATTACAGGAATTTATGAAAGTGGAGCCGATACAGCAGTCAACGCCAAGCTAGATTAGATATGCAAATTTATGGAGACTCTTTCCACTGGATCCACAAGTTCACCATATGGAGGAGCACCAGAGTCGAACCAACTTGAAGAAACGGTGAATTATGTCAACAATTTCAACAGACAGGGGAACAATCCATATTCCAACACCTACAACCCAGGGTGGAGGAATCCTCCCAATTTTTCATGGAGCAACAATTCAGGCCAACAGCAGAACTATCCACCACCTGAATTCCAGCAACAGAACAAAAGCCAGGAGCAGGCAAATGAATCAGGAATAACGGAAGTATTGACCCACTTGAAAAAGATAGAAGCTAAACACGACTCTCAAGCAGCAAGATATGATGCTATGTTTCAATCCCAAGCAGCATTAATTCAAAGTCAATCTGCTTCTATTAAATCACTGGAGAATCAAATGGGACAACTGGCAAATGCTCAGAGTTACAGACCGCCAGGTACCCTTCCTAGCAACACAGAGCCAAATCCAAGGAACATGGGGAAGGAGCAATGTCATGCCATCAATTTTAAAAAGCGGTACTGAAATCAACAAAGATGTTGGTGCCAAAACAACTGCTGGGGAAGTTCCAAAAGAAACAAAGCAACAGATGGAGGAAAAAGAAGCAAAGGAAAAAAAGAATAGATCATTCCACCTCCATCTTTTCCTCAACGTCTTCAGAAGAAACAAATTGGACAAGCAGTTTTCTCGGTTCCTGGAGATCTTCAAAAAGCTGCATATCAACATTCCATTTGCAGAAGCGTTGGAACAAATGCCCACCTATGCCAAATTCATGAAAGATATTCTTTCACGAAAACGGAGATTGGGAGATTACGAGACAGTAGCATTAACAGAAGAATGTAGTGCCATCATTCAGAGGAAACTTCCCCCGAAGTTGAAAGATCCTGGCAGTTTCACTATTCCTTGCGTCATAGGAGAACATAACTTTGGTAAGGTTTGTGTGATTTAGGTACGAGTGTTAACTTGATGCTTTTTCTATTTCAGGAAATTACAGATTGGAGAAACAATGCCAACTTCAGTCTCACTGCAACTTGCTGATAGAACGCTCGTATTTCCAAGAGGCGTAGTTGAGGATGTGTTGGTCAAGGTTGACAAATTCATTTTCCCAGCAGATTTTATTGTCCTTGATATGGAGGAAGACGCAGACGTGCCAATCATCATTGGGAGACCATTCTTGGCTACAGGTCGAACCATTATTGATGTATAAAAATGAGAATTAACCATGAGGGTACAAGACCAAGAAGTAACATTCAATGTTTTCAAGGCCATGAATTTCCTAGATGATGAAAAGAAGGAGGAATGTTTCAAACTCAATGTGATACACAGTACCATTCAGAACTCCAATGCAATGCAAAGTTCTACTGACAACTTAAAACATGTCAATTTCTTGTGGAGCCTAAAGATAAAGCGTCTTTGTACTGAAGGAGCCAATTCTTGCACTACAAGCAACATAAGAGAAAAAGTTCCACCAGCTCAACGAATTGGAGGAATTTCACAATCAGCCTTTTGATGATGCCAAATTGTACAAAGAAAAGGGCAAGAAAAGACATGATGAGATGTTAGTGCGCATACAACTGGAACCAGGGCAGAAGGTACTGTTAAACAAATCAAGGGTGAAATTCTTCCCATGGAAGCCAAAATCACAGTGGTCAGGTCCATTTGTGATCACTAAAGTTTTACCAAATAGATCCGTTGAGATACATGATCCTGACGCTAACAAAACTTTCAAGGTTAAAAACAAGCGTGTCAAGCACTGCTGGGGAGAATCATTTGAGCGAAAAAAAGAAAGTGTTACACTTTCAGATCCAGCTTAACATTCGAGAAGTCAAGTCTGGCTGACGACTTTAAACTTAGCGCTAGCAGGGAGGCAACCCATGCAATTTGTGTATATATGTGATTTGGTGTGTTTTATTTTTGTGTGTTTAATTTTTGCAGGTTAGTCATTTCAAGATGGAAGATGCTCTCGCAAATCTTCACAAGCAATTTCTTTCTCTCCCTCAAAAATCTCTGATGAAAGTTTACAAAGCTCGCTTAGAACGGATGAGACTACTGATGATCAAAGGTTTATTCTCTGACATTCGTTGGTTAATTGAAGCACGGGTCCGATTGGCAGGTGAGTCTTCTGACTCTTTTATTTCACATTCTGCCTGGCTTAGGAAAGAGCACATATGCTAAAAAAGAGAAGAGCCAAAAGAATGGTGTTTGTTATAAATGTGCTCGCATATTTTGTAATACTCGTTGTCGTTCTTTAGGAATGGGTCCGATAACCGCGAAGATAAGATTAACTTCATTAGAGATGGCTTGAGTAAGGAGTCTTTGGATGACATAATCTAACTCTTGAGACGTATCCCAATGGATGTGTGTATCATGAAATTGCATGTTATATGCACAATTCCAAAAAGAAAGACAACTGTTAAGTCTCGGGAATCTGACTCAAAAAGACCCTGTTTGCCAGTTTATAAGAAAATTGGATGGGAAGCTTATCCCTGACGCATAGACGTCAATCAAGCCGTTACTTTTCTTGTAAATATTTATATCATTTGTCTTTTCTTAATAATTGTGATTTGTTTTGTTGTTTTTTTTATTTTCTCCGACAGGATCCAGACCTTTTTGACTATCACGATATTAATTCGCTACTAATCGTCATCTGGAAGATACTTGTGCTATTTTTACTCACCCTTTTCAGGTACTATAAACTCAGCCCATCATTGCACTTTTGAAGGCATCCAGAGTTGAGAAAGAAAATATATATAAAAATGGAAGCCACTTCAAGAAGACGAGTTGAAACATCGTGTGTGTTTTGCGGTGTGGTAGTAGTGTTGGAACTAAACCACAATACGTAGAAGCAGCACAGGAATTGGGTCGAGTCTTAGCTGCAAGGAATATACACTTAGTATATGGGGAGGAAATCTTGGACTTATGGGGATCGTTTCAAAGGCTGTACAGGAAGGAGGCAGTCATGTTTTGGGAATCATCCAAAACCCTTGGCAGAGGCAATCTTATTGGATCATCAAACGGAGAGGAACTGATCGTGCCAGGTATGTCTGAACGACTGGTAGAAATGATTAACCGTGCTGATGCTTTTATTGCTTTGCCGGTGGCTGGGTACATTGGAGGAAATATTTATAGTATTATCTTGGGCGAACCTAAAAATACACCAGAAACCAATTGGATTGCTCAACGTGATGGATTTTATGATTTTCTTTGTGTGTTTCTTGATGATGCTCGGAGAAATGGGTTCGTGTCAAACCTTTGAAAGAACTCCTCTTTACTGCCAGAACTGCTCCGGATCTAATAGACCAACTCTTAGCCTATGAACCACAAGTTGACCTATCCTTTCAAAGATAAATTGGTCCGAGGACGATCGTGGTAAGAGGCGTAGGATTAATCTGGATCTTAACTTAATTTTTTGTAGAATTTCAGCTAACCAGGTACTACCTTCTAAACTCTTCTTCTACTGTTTAAGACATTGGGGACAATGTCTCATTTAGGTTTGGGGAGGGAATTAGTTGATCAGTACCTTATTTTTAGTTTGTGTGTTATTTTATTTTTAGTCCAAAATTTTCGAAAAATACAAAAAAATTGAAAAATTTTCAAAAAATTACAAAATATTTTGTGTTTTTATTTTGACTAAAAAGGTGAAATTGGTAAGAGATAGCTGAGTAAGGAGTTTCCACTCCTGAGACGTATCTCAAGCCTATTTCGAAACAAGTTTTTTTGTTTATTTCATTTTGAATTATTTAATTTGTAAATTCTCCATAAAACTGACTAAAATGGATCTTCATATGCTCAGTTGACAGATATATCAACATATATAGAAACATACGGACTTGAGCTAAATTGAAAAGTTTGTAATATTCAGTGCTCTAGTTTAATTGGAGGAAACATCTCAAAAAGCAATGGAGTAAAAAAAAAAAAAAAAACGTATGAGATTCGAGTTATTAAGTTGTAAGGGTGTTTTAACACCTAGTGCCCTAAAGCCAAACTGGTTGGGAGTCACTGGCCCAAAGCTCGTTACATGGATCGAAGATTGCTTCAAAAAATATATATATCTGAAGTCTGAGTAATTAAGTCCGTAGGGGTGTCTTAACACCTGGTGCCCTAAAGCCAACTAGTTTGGGAGCCACCGACCCAACACTCGCTACAAAGACAGAAGGTATTGTATATAAATAAAAAAAAATCAAAGAAAAAATCAGAAAAATGAGAAAAAAGAATTATTCCATTGCTCCAAAAGGTTGTGAATTCTGATAAAACTTTAGGACAAAAATATTACTCTCTTATCAACTACACTTATGACTGTTGTGGGAAAAAATGAGTTGTTTAATATTATGTTGGCTGTGTATATGGAGAATGGTAATAATAATCGGAGAATTTACTTATTCGGTAATTTAGAATGAAACAAAACAACTAGTAACTTGGAGTAGAAGTTTCACCTGATTAGTCACTAACTTCTTTATTCTTTTTCGCTTGTCTTTTTACTTTTGTGTGCATTGTTTTATTACTGTTTACTTTTGTAAAATGTTTGTGGGTAGATTGCTGTAAACCCTCACGAGACTACAACTCGTCCACTAGGGACCCTAGGGTTTAAAGTAAAGGTTGTTGATACGCTAAATGCAACCGTGATCCTATGAAAGTGGCTTAGTTAATTTATTTATGATATTTTACTTTATGTTTGCTCGAGGACTAGAAAAATGTTAGGTTTGGGGGTGTGATGAGTGGTAAATCTATTATTTCCCACTCATTTAACCTAATATTTTGTATAGTTTCTTGAATTTTGTGAATATTTGATGTGTTTTGTGTTATTTTGTAGATAAATAAAGTTTCAGGACATTCTGGAGGTGATTTGGGCCAAAACAGTGAAATGGACAAAAAGGACATTTCAATAAATTGTCCGAGTCGCGACGCCAAGACCTTCCGCGTCGCGACGCCTAACGTGCGCCGAAAAGTGCTAACGTGCGCCGGGTCCCCAAATCAGAATCTGAGAAAAGAAAAGTTTGACTTGCTAACGTGCGCCGTGCCACGTGTCACCATCACAGCCGATCTGCTGACAAGCGTCGTGCCACGTGTCAGCATCCTACGGTGCGATAGTCATCATCGCCACATGTGCCACGTGTCACTCCACGTCATTGCCACGTCATCATCCACATCACCAGGTTGACCAAGTCAGGCTGCCACCTCACGCCACGTCATCATCAGCCAATCAGGAAGTGCCACGTGTCACCATCCTACGGTACCGACAGTCTCTTTCCACGTGTCACCACGTCACCGCCACATACCGCCACGTCAGCATCAATCATTGAGTATCTAATCCTTATCTGACACGTGGCGGATAAGAATCTCATCGACCAATCAGAAGCCGCCACGTGTCACAATAATTGAAGCCCAACCACTTCGCCACGTGTTACCTTATCAGCTTATCCAGAATCTGCAAACCGACGAACCAGAGCGTGCCACGTTGACAGAAGCTGGCGTAGCGACGCCAAAGGCCCTGGCGTCGCGACGCTGGAAGCCTACCGAGGCCTATAAATAGAGCTTCAAATTTCAGATTTAGTTGTACCACTATCTCTCATCTCTTTGATGTAAAGAGAGAGTTTCTCTCTCTACTTTCTTTTAATTTTTTAGTTTTTAGTTTTTAGTTTTGTAATTAATTTTAATTACTTTTTGTAATAATAGTAATTTACTTGTTTTTTACATTTTAGAGTTTTTACTATTTACCATGAGGAGGTAACTTCCCCAACTAGGGTGAAAGATAATTCTTTTACTATTGCTATTTAGATTAATCTCCCTTAAATATAATATATTCACTATTTAAAATATTAACTTAAAAAGGATACCGCCAGATTGGGTCGGTGGTAATTAAACTTTCTTAGCGCCTATATGGCAGGTTCATGGACAAATCTTTTTACCGCCGCCTTAATGGCTGGTTGAACTTAATTGACTTAATTAGGATACCGTCTATATGGCTGGTTGGTAATGTTATCACAAGTTTATATATTATATTATGGGAGATATCTAAATTAGTAGTAGTAAAAGTAATTCCTTTTACCTTAGCATTTTATTTTTATTGTAATTTACTTTTCAGTATTTACTTTATCGTATTTTTTACTTTATGTCTTTTATTTTCAAGTTTTTACTAGCCCTAGTTATGTGTTGTAACTAAATTAGTTATCTGGGGTTGTGATGACTTTAATATCACCGTTTTATAAGGGGTTAGATTATAGCTTGGGTAATACAAAGATTTATTTATTGAGTCTTAATCTTAATGCTTTTTCATTAACTGGCCATTAATAAAATTAATCTGGTAAATCTAAAATGAACTAGACATAGGGATTTTAGGTTTCAGCCTTAGACTCAATAGCCAACACGATCTTCCTTGAGGATAGATAACCTTTAATAGATTTCCTTACAGGATAGGAATATACCTGTCGGGCGGGGGTAGCCATAATTGAACTTAAACTTAATGAATCCAGATAATTTGGTTGACATAGACATATGGTTCAATTGGGTTAAATTGGGTATTTGTGTCTGACCATCGACAGAGGCTTACACATAATTTAGTGTTCCAGGTTAATAAATCAATATATTACCCACTTTAAGATAACCACTTCATCTTTAAAATGATATTAAAAGAAATCACAACCCTAGATAGTTTTTAATATTGAATTTTCTTAAAACCTATTTTCGACAATTTTATTTCCTTGCTTTTAAATTTAGAATCGTCACCATTTCAAATCAATCAATCAACCTGTTAGATACTAGTAATCATTTGACCTCATAAAATTAATAGATTAGATATTAAGTCCTCGTGGGATCGATATTTTTATACTACTTGAACGATACGTGCGCTTGCGTTCTACGTGTGTGTTTACGCCGGTCAAGTTTTTGGCACCGTTGCCGGGGACTTATTTATCTTTAAAATGATATTAAAAGAAATCACAACCCTAGATAGTTTTTAATATTGAATTTTCTTAAAACCTATTTTCGACAATTTTATTTACTTGCTTTTAAATTTAGAATCGTCACCATTTCAAATCAATCAATCAACCTGTTAGATACTAGTAATCATTTGACCTCATAAATTTAATAGATTAGATATTAAGTCCTCGTGGGATCGATATTTTTATACTACTTGAACGATACGTGCGCTTGTGTTATACGTGTGTGTTTACGCCGGTCAAGTTTTTGGCACCGTTACCGGGGACTTATTTATCTTTTACTATTAGTTTAGGGTTAGATACGTTACTTGTATCTAATTTCTTTTTACTTATTGGTTTTGTTTTCTTGTGTTTCAGGTTCTCAGAAACTTCATGAGACGAACTAGAAGCTTTGAACTCCGACCGCTTGACCCGGAAATTGAAAGAACCATCAGACAGTTGAGAAGGGAAAGGCGAGAAGGCCAAGAAACTTTAGTCAACATGGAACCTAAACCTTTGAACGTTACACCACCAATTCCCATTCGAGACAGAACCATTCTGGTGTTTGACAGACTCATTTCTTGTATTGTACTTCCTCCCTTACCAGCAAATGTGTGTGACATCAAAACATGCATTCAGATGATTCAGCACTCAGTTCAGTTCGGGGGGAATGCAACTGAAGATCCTAATTCCCACATCAGCAACTTCTTGGAAGTTTGCGGCACTTTTAATTACAACCGAGAAGCGGAAGGAGCAATGAGACTGCGAGTTTTTCCATATTCTTTAAAGGACAGAGCTAAAGCTTGGCTACATTCACTACCAGCAGGTTCTATCACAACTTGAAACACTTTAGCCACCAAATTTCTTGCAAAGTACTTTCCACCAGCCAGAACCGAAAAGCTGAGGAATGACATCACATCCTTTGTACAACAAGATTCAAAATCCCTCTGCGAAGCTTGGGAAAGGTACAAAGATTTGCTTCGGAAATGTCCTCACCATGAGATTCCAAAATGGCTTCAAGTCCAAACATTCGATAATGGGCTTTCTGGAATAATGAGAACCACAATCGATGCTGCTGTTGGAGGAGCTTTAATGGCAAAAGGAGAAGATCAAGCCTGGGACCTAATCGAAGAAATGGCCAACAAAAATTCTTTATGGCCAACAGAAAGGAGCATGATCCAAAGAATTGCATGAATTTATGAAAGTGGAGCCAATACAGCAGTCAACGCCAAACTGGATCAGATATGCAAATTTATGGAGACTCTTGCCACAGGATCCACAAGTTCACCATATGGAGGAGCACCAGAGTCGAACCAACTTGAAGAAACGGTGAATTATGTCAACAATTTCAACAGACAGTGGAACAATCCATATTCCAACACCTACAACCTAGGGTGGGGGAATCCTCCCAATTTTTCATGGAGCAACAATTCAGGCCAACAGCAGAACTATCCACCACCTGAATTCCAGCAATAGAACAAAAGCCAGGAGCAGACAAATGAATCAGGAATAACATAAGTATTGACCCACTTGAAAAAGATAGAAGCAAAACACGACTCTCAAGCAGCAAGATATGATGCTATGTTTCAATCCCAAACAGCATTAATTCAAAGTCAATCTGCTTCTATTAAAGGTCTGGAGAATCAAATGGGACAATTGGCAAATGGGATTTGTGTCGGCCAGTGTGGGTCATGTCTGTATCGGTTTGCTTCGGTAATTCTGATCCTTCGTGATTAAATGTCTAATCTTTTTTTGCAAAATGTTCTAATCGTCCATGATAAATTTATTTTATCACATAAAATTTGTGTTTATTATAAATATCTTTGTGATGTTTATTTTAGTCAAAGTAACTTTGTGTTTCATTGTGTTGATTTTTCCTTGTATTTGTTGCAGAAAAATCATGGCGATAATTCGAAAAGTTACAAAAATGATTACGACATCCACAGACAGAGAAATGATATCAGACATGTTGTTGAAAATGGATAAATATCGAATGAGTGAAAGCGATGATATGATTGCGCATATCATCACCTTCAATAACATGTTACAAGAGTCCATCTGGGCAGGTAATTGGTTAGGACAACCAAATAGATTCAGATTGATGAGAAACACTCTCCCTAAGATATGGCAAAAACAACTTACTCGTATTTGGATATCAGTAAAACGTGTAGAAAAACTACCTGTTCCTTATAATAAAGCCATTGAGAGGTTAGCGATTGAGTATCTCCGACATAAGGCAAATAATACAATTTTTCCTTTGATGTCCCGGAAATGTTGCAAAGATCCTAAATTTGCTATCGGATTTCCATGGCTGTCAAAGATCAATTACGAGTTACCCAAAGAGTTTGAGGATTCGTATCCCAAAACTTTATGAGTTGGGACTCTAAAACTTGGAAAATTATTATTGTAAAATATTAATGTTTTTCATGTTATTTCTGTGTGTAATTATTTGTTATTTCACGGCATGTAAATATTGTATTTATATGTATGGATGTTCTATCTTGAATTTAATTTATGTAATTAAATCAATGAGTGTCATGAATTGTCACATGATTGAGGTTCTAAAAATTTATGTAATTTTTTAGAAAATGATTTTACATGAATGATTATGTTGATAATATTTTTACATTGGGTAATTAGATGATGATTGGACACATAGTAGCCTTTTGACTCTAACCCCATTGAAGAATTTTATTAAACATAATTCGTTTATTGATAAAATAAATGGTATTAACAATTAAGAATGAATGTCTGTAGAAACTTTGTATTTTTTGTTATGGCTTCCGCAATAAAGAACATTATCGCTGAACTCAACAAGAGTGAGAAATTGAATGACGATAATTATGAAATTTGGAGCATGAAAATTCAATATGTGCTAGAAGAACAAGAGGTTATTGAAGCCCTGAAAATGAGCATGGATGAACCTGAACAGGGCACTACGGCCCAACACAGGCGAGACCGAGAGGCTTATGAGGCCTGGAAGAAAAAGAATTTCATTGCCCGCATTACATTGCTAAGCAGTATGTATAATGACCTAATGAAAGAGTTTAGGAAATATGACATGGCTAAGGACATGTGGTCCACACTAGCTGGAAAGTTTGGTAGTACATCAATAACCAAACTCAGGTCACTGACAATCAAGTTTGACACATACAAAAAACGCCCTAAGTTTACTATGTCAAAACACTTGAGGCAAATGTCAAACATGATTACTGAACTGGCAGATACTGGACTTGTTCTTACAGATGAACAATAAGTCCAAGAGGTCATTCGTTCTCTTCCAAATAATTGGGAGCATATGAAGATGCATTTGACCCACAATGATAGCATCAAAACCTTTGATGATGTTAAACGTCACCTTGAATTAGAAAGCGACCGACTCGCGGCCGCTAAGTCAAATACTGAAATGTATATGACAGAAACTAGCAAACCTGGGGATTTCAAGAAGAAAAAAAAATTTCATGGTGGTGGGTTCCAGTTCGGAAAAGAACAAAATTCTCCCAAGCCAAAAAAGAAATAGATAACTAATCAACATGGGAAAGGAAAACGTCCTACCAAAAAGAAAAACATGGAAAAGGTTAAATGTATTAACTGTGGTAAGAAATGTCATTTTGCTCGTGACTGCACTGAGCCTAAAAAGGTGAATACCTTTCGTGCATATTTAAATGAATTATGTGTTTCAAGTTCAATCTTTCTAACTGAATCTAATCCTTTGTGGACTGTAGACTCAGGAGCCACAGAGCATGTAGCAAATGATAGAAATGCCTTCGTGGAATTTCGACAAATTTCACCTGGGGTGAAGTGGATATATGTTGGCAACAACTCACGGGTTGAAGTCAAAGGAATATGAACATGCAAGTTAGTCATGCATGGTGGAAAAACTTTACTACTACATGATGTATTGTTTGCTCCACAAATTCGTCGAAAATTAGTTTTTGTGTTAGTTTTGATTAATTTAGGTTTCAATTTGAACTTCCATAAATTTGGTGTTGATTTGTACTTAGGTACAATACAGTATGGTTCTGGTTATTTTCTGGATGGTTTTATTGTATTAAATATTGAATGTTTTAATCACAATTCTATTTTTTCGTTTATTACTTAATCTGTAAGTGATGATAGTGATGTAATTGTGTGGCATGCTAGACTTGGCCACATTGGCCAGCAAAGAATGAACAGATTAGCCAAAGAAGGCTTTCTGGGAAATATTGATAAGGTAGATTTATCAACCTGTGAATATTGCTTGGTTGGAAAAACTGCGAGAAAACCAATTGGAAAATAGACTAAAGCAGAGTATCCATTACAATTAATCCATTCAGATATTTGTGGTCCACTGAATGTCAGAGCAAGACATGAAGCATCTTATTTCATCACATTTATAGATGAGTTTACATGCTTTAGTTATGTCTATTTGATTGCTTATAAATCTGAAGCATTAGAATATTTTAAGAAATTTATGAATTTAACAGAAAATCAATTAGACAATAAAATTAAAGCGCTACGCACTGACTGTGGTCGTGAGTACTTATCTAATCAGTTTAGAGAATTATGTGATGAAAAGGGAATTAGTCGTTAATTGACTACTCCTGCTACTCCTCAACAAAATGGTGTTGCGGAAAGAAGAAATATAACTCTTCTTGAAATGGTTAGGTCTATGATGACACAAGCAAATTTACCTATAACCTATTGGGGTGAGGCATTATTAACCGCCACATATGTACTTAACCGAGTGCCATCAAAATCTGTGTCCACCACACCATATGAGTTATGGACAGGTCGCAAACCAGATAAACACTTTCTAAAACCTTGGGGTTGTGCGACCTATGTACATGTGCGTTCTCACGAACATGGAAAGTTAGGCGCAAGAGGAAAAAAATGTATCTTTATAAGATATTCTGAACAATCAAAATGGTATGTTTGCATAGGTGAACATGAAAGTGGAGGCGTGACAGAATTTGAATCACGAGATATCACTTTTTTAGAAAATGATTTTCCTAAGCAGGGAGAGATAGGTCAAGATTTATCTCTATATGAAACTCAGGATCACATGATTGGTGAACACTCAGGTCTACCTAATTCAAGTGGGAGTGATGAGAGAAATTTGAGAAAACATGATGAATCTGTTTCACATGAATCTCACAATGATGAATTAGTTTCACATAAGTCTCCTTTACGTGATCCGAGTGGGAGTGATATACATAATCCAAGTGGGAGCAATGTGCATGATCCAAATGAGAATAATATGGAAAGTGAGGAATCAGTTCCACCACTTGAATCCCAATTGCGGCGTGGTAATTGTATAGGCATTCCTTGACGTCATTTCGATATCGAAGGAGAAACCTTTATGATTCTAGCTCAAGAGGATGAAGAACCTAGAAACATAAAGGAGGCTTTTCAGTGTATTGCTAAGGAAAAATGGATGAAAGCAATGGAAGACAAAATGAGTCAATGAGGTCCAACCAAGTTTGGAAATTAGTTGATCTACCTAAATGACTCAAAGCTATCAAGAACAAATGGGTTCTTAAAATAAAGCGTAATGCCGATAGCAATATCGAAAGATATAAAACACGACTTGTAGTAAAAAGGTATACACAACAAGAACGAATTGACTACGAAGAGACTTTTTCACCTGTTGTAAGGTTTACCCCAATTCGCTTGATTCTGGCTATAGTAGCAGACATGGATCTAGAATTATATCAAATGGATGTAAAGACTGCTTTTATCAATGGAGAACTTGATGAAGAAATCTACATGGAACAACCAATAGGTTTCATAAAAGAAAATGAAAAGGAGAAAGTATGTAGACTTTTAAAGTCTATATATGGTCTCAAGTAATCGACAATGGTATATACGATTCCACAATACAATCATATCGAATGATTTCACAATGATAGATGAGGATCATTATGTTTACACCAAGAGAGATAAAGATAAGTTCATTATCTTATCTTTGTACGTGGATGATATACTTATAGCTGGAAATGATAAAGAGTTGTAAAACACATCAAAGAATGGTTATCATCTAACTTCGAGATGAAAGATATGGGTGAAGCTGCATATATTCTTGGGGTTAAGATCTCAAGAAATCATTCAAAGAATTTATTATCTCTTTCGCATGAGTCATACATAAAGAAAATTATTGAACGCTTCCAAATGCAGGATTGTAAACCCATTGATACTCTTATCACGAAAACTGAAGCTTTGAGTCGTAGATTGTGTCCTGAAGCTCCACAGGAAAAGGAAAAAATGAAGAAAGTTCCTTATGCAAATGCAGTTGGAAGTTTAAATTATGCAATGTTGTGTACAAGATCTGATATCTGTTTCGCTGTTGGAATGGTAAGTAGATACCAATCCAATCCAGGACTAGCACATTGGAAAACAGTTAAATGAATATTTAGGTATCTGAGAGGGACAGTTGATTACTCATTGTGTTATCAAGGAAATGATCTGCAATTGAGAGGCTATACAGATGCTGAAAGGGGAGAAGATTTAGATGAAAGAAAATCAACCTCCGGTTTTGTTTTCTTGCTAAACAATGGTACCATTTCATGGAGCAGTAAGAAACAATCTTGTATAGCCTTATCCACAATGGAGGCTGAATTTGTGGCCTTTTCATCAGCAGTACAAGAGGCTGTATGGTTGAAATGGTTCTTGGATTATTTGAGTATATCAAATGAAGCTTCTAATCCAGTATTAGTTAACTGTGATAGTGAAGCAGCGATAGCCTACACAAAAGACCCAAAATTCCATTGTAAAACGAAACATATAGATACCAAATATAACTTTGTGAAAGACATAGTTGCACGAGAATAGGCAAACATGAAATACATTTCTACGCAAGAAATGGTAGCAGATCCATTGACCAATCCTGTTCCGAGAGATGTCTTTGTTAGGCATGTAAAAAATCAGGGATTGCGTAGATGTTAATGTGCTTACATATTATGATATGTATTTTTCCCAAATAAGGTTTACTAATGTTAATACTCATTGATGTTTGTATTCAATGCTTACTGTAGGACACAGATGTTGGACAAAGCTGTCCCGGGCTCGCGGCCCGGTTGGGAGTACGGAGTAGCCCGCGGGGGACTAAACTGGAGAAATAACATGGAGTCGCCACCCGGTGTGAACCGGGAAAATAATTTAAGGCTGCACTCACCCCTCGCAAGGGAAGACCTCAAACCGTTTGGTTCGGAATGGTCCCTTACTTATGCCACTTGTAATGAAATGAAATCGAATCTACGCAACATATTTCCAAGAGTATTCTACTTTTAAGTTCACATGCATGAAAGTAATCATCATAACGGCAAACATATGATATCACACAATAATCTCATGAACATGTTGAATCATCAAACACGAAAGATAAATAACAACCTAAGCATAAACATAAAGAAACACATATTGCGAAAGGAGATGACAAGATCATGCATAGAGGAATAACGTACTAATGGCTAAATCATGCTTGAGAAACAAGTAACATCCTAACGACCTAATCATGCTTGAACACCATCTCATGAACACATCAGATAGATAAATGCGGGGATATAAATAGATGATAATAGTGAAAGTATCAATAATGGAATGGTATGATTAATTACATGATACAAGAGAAATCACCCAAGAAGCAATCATGCATGAAATGTGATGAAAAGGACTCAGTTCAGTGTATGTGCGTCCGTGTAGCGTTCGTAAACGTATTTGAACGGTAAATAGAAGGTTCGCGCTCGTGTAGCATTTGAGAACACGTTTGAACGGGACCAGACCTGATGGATGATAAAACAAAGAAAATATGTGCGCGTTCGAATAGCGTTAGTAAATGCGTTCAAACGGTAAACAGAAGGTTCGCGTTCGTATAGCGTTCGAGAACGCGTTCGAACGGGACAAGACCTGATGAAACAAAATGCATGTGCATTCGAGTAGCATTCGTAAACGTGTTCGAACAAGAAACAGAAGGTTCGCGTTTGTATAGCATTTGGTAACGCGTTTGAACGGGGCAAGACCTGATGAAACAAAATACATGCGCGTTCGAGTAGTGTTTGTAAACGCATTCGAACGGGAAATAGAAGGTTCGTGTTCATATAGCATTCGAGAATGTGTTCAAACGGGACATGACCTGATGCATGAGAGATGACGCAAACACATACACAGATGTACAATGTAGGACCCCATGTGCCCGATTGAACTCATTCCCATTCAATTAACTATTCCTCGTCCGACGCGGTAAAACATCATGGTAAAGGTAGCCTTTAGGCATTTTCACTTGAATAGGGGACCTTTAATCCACCCTAGTTAGCCCATGCGCACTAGAATGCAATACATGCGTAAATAGAAAAATGATATGCGAAAGGTCAATGACATAACAAAAGGCGCCACAAAACATCGTGGTAAAGGTAGTCTTTTTAGGCATTTCCCTCGAATAGAAGACCCTTAATCCACCCTAGCTAGCCTGTGCGCATTACATCATAATGGATAAAAATGAATAAGACAATAATATGGACTTCAGTATATCCGATTAAACGTATCTCACATTCAATCAAACACACTTCGTCCGGCGCGGCAAAATATTGTCGTAAAGGTAGCCTTTTGGACTTTTCTCCCCTCAAATTGAGAACCTTTAGACTAACATACTAAGCCCATGCGCATTATATTATTATGCATGCAAATGAATAAGACAATGATGTGGAACTCCGTATATCTGATTAAACAAATCACACATTCAATCAAACATACTTCGTCAGGCGCGGCAAAACATCGTGGTAAAGGTAGCCTTTGGGCATTTTCCCTCGAATAGAGGACCTTTAATCCACCCTAGTTAGCCAATGCGCACCGCATCATCAATACACAAACAAATAACTTACAGAAAGTAAATGGCAAAATATAAAATGCGGATAATAAACAATCAAGATAAAACGAAGCGAGATATGTTCCGTTTGCTCAAGTGGTACGTGGAGTTGTATCCCAAGTACAGACCGCACTACCGTCCATTCGAATTCGGCTACGGAATTTACGTCTGGGTTTCCATCCTATATACCACAAAAGACGACACATTTCTCATTCATCCAAGGGTCACAACACACATCCACAAGCGACTCTCATGTGAAGAAAATAAATAAAACAATTAAGAGATGAATAAAAATGAATAATAGAAGTGCCCTCAGGTCTATCCTTTTAAATCGCCTCTCGGACGTACGATACATAATCGTCGGAAGGGTTAACGCTCTGCAACTCCTCCGGTTCACTAATTCACTGTATCATTTCGTTGTTTCATTGTTTGGACCGCTGTCTTTACTCCGTTCCGCTGCTGTTTTTGCTGTACTTTTCTAGACTGTTTTTGCTGTAGTTTTCTAGACTCCTTTTGATGGTGGTTTGGTTGGACGGCAATGTAATAGATTTTTTGAATGCTTGGAGGTTTCTTGTGAATGTTATGTGTGAATGGACCAAGAGTTTTTTTTTGTGTGAATGAGCTAGGGTGTGAAAGGTTGGATTTGTGTTTCTTTTATAGGCAAAGGCTAGGGTTTCTCTTGTTTGAAAAGGAATGAGATTTTTGTATTAAAGAGATGCCATTTAATTAGTGTTACACAAGGAAAAAATATATTTAATTGGGGACATGATTTGGCTTAAGAAGGAAGATCACGTATTTGATTTATTTAATTAGGCATGAGATTTCTTTTATTTAGGTAGGTGATTATTTAGATTGGGATGTGATTTATTTAATTTAGGAAGGCTATTATTTTATTTTGTGACATGTTTTAAATGTTTTAATTATTTTTGGGTGGGTTTTGGTGGGCTAATTGGGCTTGGGCGTGAGGCTAGCAACAAAACCAGAATTACCGACACCGTTCGAACGCCGATTCGAACGCTGCACGAACGCCCGCAATCTGTTTGACGTTCCAACGTGTTCACGAACACAGCACGAACGAAAGTAGTGAACATGTGAATTGAATCCGATGACATACTTATTCTGAATTTCCTCTTCTGACATTCATTTCCCGTGACTTCCGTGACTTAAAAGGTAGTGTCTCCAAATGAGACTCATCATAGGGACTTACATGCAAAATGCAGTGCCCTTGGGACTCATCCCCAAACTGATGCGGACATTGGCCTTTCCCCCAACTGATTCGGATATGGGCCTCGACCCTGGGACTCATCCCCCAACTGATGCTGACATGGGCCTCGCCCCCAAACTGATGTTTGATGTGGGCCTCGCCCCCAAACTGATACAGGTTCCTTCCTGAAACTGATGACACTGTACTGTTGCTGTTTCTGGTTGGCTTGCTTTTGTCGCTTTCTCTTTTTCTTCTTTGAAACCTGTTATTGTAGAACAGAACAAACACAAAAAGAATGTAAATATGTTACGTGTATGCATGCATGCATGAATGAGTTTCCTATCCAGTTGGGTTGGGTCTTTTGTCAATTCCCTTGGTGACTGCTCGGTTTTCTTTCCCTCAGGAAAAATACTGCTTCAATCTATCCACGTTGACCGGCTCGGTGAACTGGTTCCCTTCCAAATCTGACAGTCTCACTGCCCCATTTCCCATTACTTTCTGCACTATGTAGGGTTCTTCCCAGTTAGGTCTGAACTTTCCTCTTGGGTCTGTCGTCGACGGCCTCGACTGCTTAAGTACCAAATCAACCTTTCTGATCTTACTAGGACGCACCTTCTTGTTGAATGCTCGGGCTAGTCTCTTCTGATATATCTGCATGTGATGCAAGGACTTCAGCCTCTTTTGATCAAGTAATGCTAACTTTTCAAATCTCTGTGCGACCCATTCTTGTTCAAGTAACTCTGTTTCTGCTACTACCCTCAAGGATTGTATCTCAACTTCCACTGGCAGTACTGCTTCCATTCCATAGACCAAAGAGTAAGGCGTGGCTCCTGTTGCTGTTCTTACTGATGTTATGTACCCCTACAGGGCATACGGTAGCTTGTCAGCCTAATCTCTATAATTTTCTGTCATCTTGGCTAATATCTTCTTTATTGTCTTATTGGCTGCCTCAACTGCCCCATTTGCCTACGGCCGGTAAGGTGATGACTTGTGATGTCTTATCCCATATCTCTGTAGCATTGCCTTCGTTTCCCCTTGAAACTGAACTCCGTTATCTGTCACTACATGATGCGGCATCCCATACCGACATAAAATGTTCCGAGTTATTAACTTTGCCATCTGCTTCACTGTGATGTTACGAAATGATTCGGCTTCCACCCATTTTGAGAAGTAGTCCACTGCCACTACTATAAAATGATGTCCATTCGACGCACTCGGTCGAATCTCCCCGATCATATCAATTGCCCATGCTGAGAAAGGCCATGGCTCTGATAGCCCATGCAACTCTGTGTACGGCAGATGATTCAAATTACCGTGTGCTTGACAATCATGACAATGTTTTACCAGCTTTGCACAGTCTGTCTCCATGGTCAACCAGTAGAAACCTTGTCTTACAATCTTGCGAGACATATTCAACCCATTCATATGCGGTCCACATACCCCGGCATGTATTTCTTCCATTGCCTCCTGAGCCTCTTCTTTTCTCAAACACTTCAACTGAACGCCATTTGCCTGTCTCTTGTACAATTCTCATTTCAAAACCACATACTGAGAAGCCAACTTCCGAATAGCTATCCTGTCTTTTCTGCTTGCTCATTCTGGGAGTTCTCTGTGTTCCAGATACCTCTGAATGTCATGATACCAAGGTTTACCATCGTCGATCTCCATTTCCAGAACTCTTTCTATCTCATAAACGGGTCTGCTCGCTGTTGTCAGTACCAATGGTCTCATCACTAACTTATCTGGATTTTCCTAAGTCGCTGCAAGTGTAGCTAATGCGTCTGCCATCTGATTCTCTTCTCGCGGAAAGTACTGAAACTTACAATCAGGGATAGCCTGTGCCAACTTTCTGAGGTAAAAAAGGTCAGATTTCAACCGTTCTTCTTTCAATTCCCATTCAACCTGCATCTGTCGGACTACTAACATCGAATCTCCGTAGACCTCCACGCTCTCAGCCTTCAAGGCTATCAATGCAGTCAATCCAAAAGCACATGCTTCATACTCGGCCATGTTGTTAGTTACTCCGAACGTCAACCTCTTGGCCATAGGCAAGGTTTCTCCCTCGGGGGTCACTATCACAATACCAATTCCGGCTCATTTGCAATTCACCACTCCGTCGAAATAAATTTTCCATCCTTGAACTGTTATTGCTTGGATCTCTTCATCTGGGAATTCAAACTTGTACTTATCCCCTTCAATAGGTTGCAATGCCAGGAACTCTGCTACGGCTCGCCCCTTGATTACTTTGGAGGTGAGATACTCAATGTCAAACTCGGCCAGTAACACCAACCATCTGCCCAACTTCCCCACTAGCGAAGGTACTGAATGCAGATACTTCAAAGGATTCTCTTTGGCTACCACCTGGATCTTGTAAGACTGGAAGTAATGCCGTAGTTTTCTGGACGCCCATACCACTACCAAACAGATCTTCTTTATTTCTTGATAGCGGGCTTCGTACGGAAGCATCTTCTTACTGAGATAGTAGACTGCATGCTCTACCTCTGTCTCATCTGCCTGTACCATCATTGCCCCAAGCGCATTCGGAGGCTCCTCACGCCTCACATTCTCATAATTTCCCCCAGCACGGGGCACAGCCATATTAGCCACAGCAGCAGTCAAGGCTTGTAACTGTTCAGTAATCTTGGTGAGACTGTTCTCAAACTGATCCATACGGGATGTTTCATTCTCTGATTCGCTCATGTTTTCTATCGGCCTATTAACAAGTCTTCCATTTTCCCTAACCCAACATATATCTATGATGGCTCTTAAGACACAAGATAGTTAACATGATGTGTGTATGCATGATATGCATGAGATACGTGCGATGTGTGGAACATATAATTCAGCCCATTGTCATTTTAAAGCTTCAACCATATTATTGCAATGTGCAAACTTGTCCCAGTTGAAAAGGCCCAACAGGTTTACTCTTTGTGATAACATGGCCAAACGACTTCAAATGATAAGGGGCCCAAACACAAGCATAAAGAAACAATTTCTACAGCGTGGCCCATCGGAATTTTAGAGACGTTTGGCCCAATCGTCATAAGATACGAACTCGTCCCAGTTTAAATGGCCCAACAAGTTCGCATTTCAGACAAGAAGTCCAACTGCATCCGAATGAGGATGGTCCACAAATACAAGCATAAAGATATAATTCAAGCATAAAGCAATAATTTCTACAGAGTGGCCCATCGCCATTTCAGAAGATTTTGGCCCAATTTTCATAGGATACGAACTCGTCCCAGTTTAATGGCCCAACAAGCTCGCATTTCTGACAAGAAGTCCAACTGCATCCAAATGAGGATGGTCCACAAGCACAAGGAAATAGTTGCTATAGGTCATACAAATCTGGTCTACGTGTGGGTTTGCGGGAGTATAGACAAAGACTCTCGCTGGCGAAGGGTTGCCCACAACTAGGTCTCCCCACTTAAGGGTTCGAGCGACCAAGTGAGCGCACCTTTTTTATACCTTACGGTACATGCCAACGAGTTATGGTGTGTGACTGACTGTCAAATGGATTTCCCGTTATAGATTCCCCAGAGGGAGGACGAAGCGAACTCTCTTAAAAACCCAAGCCTCTTAGGCTCTTATCGCTTGGTGACAGGAATAAACGAGCCCTCCAAATTAGTCCATCACGGTAGGCTACAAGTACATGATTATCTAGGTGCCTTCGCAGCTTTTCCTTATAGAAAGGTAGTGAATGAGGGAAGACACCAAACCATTACCTAGCCTTAAAAGTGCCTTTGATTAAACCCCTTTCAACCTACTGTAAACGCGGTTAATTAAAGCACAAATCATAAACATTACAAGACATTATTACGGGGCCAATTCTCTATCCCCAGTGGAGTCGCCAGACTGTAGGACACAGATGTTGGACAACGCTGTCCCGGGCTCGCTGCCTGGTTGGGAGTATAGAGTAGCCCGCGAGGGACTAAACCGGAGAAATAACATGGAGTTGCCACCCGGTGTGAACCGGGAAATTGATTTAAGGCCGCACTCACCCCTCACTAGGGAAGACCTCAAACCGTTGGGTTCGGAATGGTCTCTTACTTATGCCACTTGTAATGAAATGATTTGTGCAATAATTTAATCGAATCTACGCAACATATTTCCAAGAGTATTCTACTTTTAAGTTCACATGCATGAAAGTAATCATCATAACGGCAAACATACGATATCACACAATAATCTCATGAACATGTTGAATCATCAAACACAAAAGATAAATAACAACCTAAGCATAAACATAAAGAAACACCTATTGCAAAAGGAGATGACATGATCATGCATAGAGGAATAACGTACTAATGTCTAAATTATGCTTGAGAAACAAGTAACATCCTAACGACCTAATCATGCTTGAACACCATCTCATGAACACATCAGATAGATAAATGCGGGGATACAAATAGATGATAATAGTGAAAGTATCAATAATAGAATGGTATGATTAATTACATGATACAAGAGAAATCACCCAAGAAGCAATCATGCATGAAATGTGATGAAAAGGACTCGGTTCAGTGTATGTGCGTTCGTGTAGCGTTTATAAACACGTTCGAACGGTAAACAGAAGGTTCACGTTCGTGTAGCGTTTGAGAATACGTTCGAATGGGACCAGAGCTGATGCATGATAAAACAAAGAAAATACGTGCGCATTCGAGTAGCATTAGTAAACGCGTTCGAACGGTAAACAGAAGGTTCGCGTTCGTATAGCGTTTGAGAACGCGTTCGAACGGGACAAGACATGATGAAACAAAATACATTTACATTCGAGTAGCATTCGTAAATAAGTTCGAATGGGAAACAGAAGGTTCAAATTCGTATAGCGTTTGGTAACGCGTTCGAACGGGGCAAGACCTGATGAAATAAAATGCATGCGCGTTCGAGTAGTGTTTGTAAACACATTCGAATGGGAAACAAAAGGTTTGCATTCGTATAGCGTTCGAGAATGCATTCGAACGGGACAAGACCTGATGCATGATAGACGACGCAAATGTATACACAGATGCACAATATAGGACCTCGTGTGCCCGATTGAACTCATTCCCATTCAATTGAGTATACCTCATCCGGCGCGGCAAAACATCGTGGTAAAGGTAGCCTTTAGGCATTTTCCCTCGAATAGAGGACCTTTAATCAACCCTAGTTAGCCCATGCGCACTAGAATGCAATACATGCTTAAATAGAGAAATGATATGCGGAAGGTCAATGACATAACAAAAGTCGCGGCAAAACATCGTGGTAAAGGTAGCCTTTTAGGCATTTCCCCCGAATAGAGGACCTTTAATCCACCATACCTAGCCCATGCACATTACATCATAATGCATAAAAATGAATAAGACAATAATGTGGACTTCCGTATATCCGATTAAACGTATCTCACATTCAATCAAACACACTTCATCTGGCGCGACAAAGTATTGTCGTAAAGGCAGCCTTTTGGAATTTTCTCCCCTCAAATTGAGAACCTTTAGACTAACATACTAAGCCCATGTGTATTATATTATTATGCATGCAAATGAATAAGACAATGATGTGGAACTCCGTATGTCCGTTTAAACATATCTCACATTCAATCAAACATACTTCGTCCGGCGCGGTAAAATATCGTGGTAAAGGTAGCCTTTGGGCATTTTCCCTCGAATAGAGGACCTTTAATCCACCCTAGTTAGCCCATTCGCACCGCATCATCAATACACAAACAAATAACTTAAAAAAAGTAAATGTCGAAATATAAAATTCAGATAATAAACAATCAAGATAAAACGAAGTGAGATATGTGCCGTTTGCTCAAGTAGTACGTGGAGTTGTATCCCAAGTACAGACCGCACTACTGTACATTCGGATTTGGCTACGGAATTTACGTATGGGTTTCCATCCTATATACCACAAAAGATGACACAGTTCCCATTCATCCAAGGGTCACAACACACATCCACAAGCGACTCTTATGTGAAGAAAATAAATAAAACAATTAAGAGATGAATAAAAATGAATAATAGAAGTGCCCTCAGGTCCAACCTTTTAAATCGCCTCTCGGACGTACGATACACGATCGTCGGAAGGGTTAACACTCCGTAACTCCTCCGGTTCACTGGTTCACTGCATCCTTTCGCTGTTTCGTTGTTTGGACCGCTGTCTTTACTCCGTTCCGCTGCTATTTTTACTGTAGTTTTCTGGACTGTTTTTGCTATAGTTTTCTGGACTGTTTTTTATGGTGGTTTGGTTGGACGGCAATGTAAGAGATTTTTTGAATGCTTGGAGGTTTCTTGTGAATGTTATGTGTGAATGGACCAATAGTTTATTTTGTGTGAATGAGCTAGGGTGTGAAAGGTTGGATTTGTGTTTCTTTTATAGGCAAAGGCTAGGGTTTCTCTTGTTTGAAAAGGAATGAGATTTGTGTATTAAAGAGATACCATTTAATTAGTTTTACACAAGAAAAAAATATTTTTAATTGGGGACATGATTTGGCTTAAGAAGGAAGATCATATATTTGATTTATTTAATTAGGCATGAGATTTCTTTTATTTAGGTAGGTGATTATTTAGATTGGGATGTGATTTATTTAATTTAGGAAGGATATTATTTTAATTTGTGACATGTTTTAAATGTTTTAATTATTTTTGGGTGGGTTTTGGCGGGCTAATTGGGCTTGGGCGTGAGGCTAGCAACAAAACCAGAATTAGCGACACCGTTCGAACGCCGATTCGAACGCTGCACGAACGCCCGCAATCTGTTTGAAGTTCGAACATGTTCACGAACACATCACGAACAAAAGCAGTGAACATGTGAATTGAATGCGATGACATACTTATTCTGAATTTCCCCTTCCGACATTCGTTTCCCGCGACTTCCGTGACTTAAAAGGTAATGTCTGCAAATGAGACTCATCATAGGGACTTACATGTAAAACACAGTGCCTACACTTACATGTTAATATGTTGATACATGTTTTACACAAATATATTATTAGTTAGTATAAGAAGTATGTTGGACAAGTGAATGATTGGCCCTCTTACACGGGCAATCACCTCCATTACTTTGTGTTAATGGGAGATGAGACAAATTTTTAAGCTAATTATCTGAGTGATAATTTAGAGAGCTCAAGCTTTAGAATTAAGTAATGTCGTTATGAGGTCATTTTCTATGTGATATGACCTAATGTGAATAAGTTTGTTTCACCTTACTTGTCTTAATGTCATATATGAGTTAGACATTGTGTTTGTCTGAACTATAATCTGTACGGTATTTTATGAGACATACGCTCCATAGGAAAGGAGAGAATACTGTAGCACATGTTTTCATACCATGTGTACATTTGCGACTATTGAGGGTAATACAAGTAAAGATCTCAATCTTGATATTGTGTGAGACCCTTGAGATTATTTCAATCTCACATTGTACCCTTTAGACTCTTGTCTGATTGTCAAAACATAGATTTGATGATCACTATCTTGGAGTGTTGCTGAAGGATCATGAGTGATTCGATCCGAAAGGACATCTCTGGAAAAGAGAATTGAATCAAGGTTGAGAGATTCGAGAAAGGAGAAAGATCATTATATTAGTAATATCACATTAGCTTGTATTCACTGGTCGACCAATTATGTTGTGCTTTGTGATCAAACATGAATGTGAATACAAAATAAATATTACATCTGAACAGAGATTGAGAGAGATTTAATGTGATAAATGATCGAGCATACTGCATACATAATCCACTATGGTTCTATCCATTTTTCGAGCAGCTAAATATTCCTAACAGATGTATAACAAGTGAGCTCTCGAAGTATGCTGGTCGCACGACACAATTACTAAGTATGAATTATTCTTATAGAGACAATAAAAATTGTTGATCCCATCATGTGTGAGTGAGAGATATTGGAAATTATTAAGTTTTTGGAAATAATTAAGTAACAACAAAAGTTGTTAAATAGCAACAATTAGTAAAATATTAAATGGGGAACATATGGTACACTCATGATGGTAACATTTTTGGAAGGGTTAGAGAAAGTCATTATGCATCCAAATACATGTGATTACATAGTAATCATTGCATGTGATTATATAGTAATCAATGTTTACTTCCAAATGCATGTGAGCTAATAAGAAGTAATGCATGTGACGTTATAATGACTTGATTTCCTTCCTATAAATAAGAGCATTTGCTTATTGAGTTTAGTAATCAATTAAGTTTGATTAAGAGCATCTCTACAAGAAGAAAGGTATGCAATTGTGTTGTGATTAACTTAGGTTTATTTCAATTAGTTTGTAAATAAATCTAGGACTAGTAATACATGTTTGGTTAGATCCTAAGAGGACAAATATGTAAATATATTAGGGATTACGATTCCTAACAATTGAAATTCATCTGATGTATGATTTCTGATTTGATTTCGATGAGGTATTGACTTGGTTTGATATAAGATGGTTGATTTGATTTGTTATGGCTTGATATGAGTTTGATATGATATGTTGTGGTATGTTCCGCATGAAATGTTTGAATCCTGATGATGTTTAGACTATGATTGCTTTTGGATTAGGATAAGAATGATTCTGTATGTGCATTTAGTTTTGATTGATCAGATATAAGGATGGGGAAATTTCGAGGACGAAATTCTTATTATGAGGGGTGAAAATAATATCCCAAAATTTTATGGATATTTTTGAAAGGAATTTTCGATCGTGGTTTAGGTATTGGAACATAAAATAATGGAGAAAAATATTTGAGTGTTGAAAAATATGTCAGAATATTTTGAAGTGGTATTTCAAAGCTTGGGAAATCGCGTAATTCGAAAAGAGCGGTTAAGCGTATTTTCGGATATTTCTATATGATAGATATTTTTTGTTTCAGTTATAGAACTAACCACCGAATTCTGATTGAGCTAATTTTTGATCAGTTGGAAAGGTTTTTCGAAGAAGAATAATTTTTATGTTGAATATATTTCCAAAATTTGCATCAGAAAAGCCTCGCAAATGTGAATTTCTGAGATAGTTCAATGACATGGACCAAATTGTAATTTTATGAGGGTTATTTTATAAATTTCAGAAAGTTTATTATATATACCCACAAGTTTCAGAAATGACAAAAAATGGAAAAAGTCTCACACCTCATACTCGACCCTCTATTTGCATGAGAGATGAAATGATCACTAGCCACGGCCGACTGGCGCGATAGCCCCAACCAGATCATCCTTCCACTGTGCATCCATTGGTGGCCGGTGACTAGCTAAAAGACTCCGAAAATAGTGGCAAACGTGAGGAAGATGTGCTCATCTCCATTTCTCGATCTCGACTCATCCCTTCGATCCACGTGTTGAGCCACCCACCAAATCAAAGCTCATGGAACGTACTACAAGGTTATGGTATCAATTTTATCAAATGACACTCAATTTTTCAAAAAACGAGGAAGAAACGAAATGTGAAAAGTTAAACTCATTTGAATTGTAGCTCCAATTCGAATTCTGTTGATTCCTACGCATTCGTGGGAGCATTGGGAGTCCGTCAGTTCCCTTGGAAATTCGATAAGATATCCCGATAAAAATCTCACTATTTTATTGAAGTTAGTTTATATTAGAATACTTCCAGTAGTGTTGTAGAGTAATATATTGACATGTATTGAATTGAATAAGATAGAATGTATTAAATTTATATTATCGGTAGAATTCAAGTGAAATCAGAATGAATTAGATTGACCCGGCAGATTAAAACCTGATTTCACATACGTAGATGTTTACATGATTGTAATGATAGATATGATTATGTTTTGATGGTTACAAATAGTTTTGGAAGGTTCAGGATCACTTTGTAGCATTTTTTGAAACATTTTTCAGAAGATTTTTCAAACAAATATGTAATTTGAGGATTTAATATAACTGCTTCACTTATAATGGTATATAATGATGTATTAAGAGTATTAGAATGGTTTCAGGAGAAACGGGAAAGATCTGAAAGGTTCCTAATCCGTTCGTAATATTTCAGACTTTTAGGAAGATTATCAGGTTTTAGGTCAGAAAATGGGTTTGATGTGTTAGATTTGTAGAGTTAGATGTTTTGAAAGTGATGAAATTGAAATCCTTGGGAATAGATTTGATTTTGGTATTTCGAGAAAGTTCAAAAGTTTGCTATAGTTAGTCGAGAATTTCACATAACGACGATTCTAATCTTTTTCCACCATTTGTTTTGACAGATTTGATTAGGACTAGGAGTGTTCGCGTAGCCAGCACTACAAGAAAACAACATATTACCGACCGAATATTCGATCGGTAAAAAATGGATTTCGGTCGATATAATAGATTAATGATCGATTATCGACAGAAATATTATGTCGCTATTTTTCTCGTCGATAAACGAATACCGAAAGAGATATGTTTGGTCGGTGATATTACCGACCTAATATATTTTTTCGGTGTTGTTATCGATCGATTATCGAATGTATATGACAAATAATCGGTTGCAATATAGATGAATTTTGGTCAGTAATAACTCATCATTTTCTCGACCGAAATTATTAGGTTGGTAAATATATCCAATACCGACCATTATTTCGGTCGCTAAGAACTTAGAATTATCGACATAAGAAGTTTTCATTAGAAAATATTACAGGCTATAATATAGTTACCGACCGAAAATTCGATCGTTAAATAAGTCCATCGATTGATAATTCTCAGTATGGTGTTGCGATTTCATTGGATCCTGTGTAGGTGGAGTTTGATCAGGACCTAGTACCTGAGTCAGAGGTTTTTCCGAGCTGGGACCGGCATCACTATTATGGGTCCTAGTAGACCTACCAGATGTAGATTTACCCTCACGAAGAAGACCTCTGCCAGTACCTCTAGCTATATCTATCAGAATATAATCAGAACGAGAATGCATAAATTAATTTTAATCAAACTAACTATCTAGTAACATTTATATTTGTGTCCAGTCCTATATGATAAAATCATATAAGGTTCCTTGATAAGTGCGGTTTATACCCACTTATTTATGCATTTTTGGCTTACTATTTTGTTAGATTCCGTGGTATTTAATGTATTTTGTATTTTCTTTTGTGATTTTTTTTGTAGGAAGCATTGTAAAATGGATCCTGAAGGTAATTTAACTTATTTTAGGACCATACGGAAGCACTGGGAAGAGCGGAAAATGCGAAAATCAACATCCTGAAATTTTTCCTTGTGTCGCGATGCGCCTTCTGTTTAGTGCCATACAAAATTACCGAGAGTTCGGCGCCGCGACTCTGCGTCAGACCCCCAGAATCATCAATTTTTAGGGTTTTTTATGCACAAGGACTACAAGACTTTCCTATAAATATAGAGGCTCGTCCAAAACCCAAAAAGTGAGGCTAATACACAACACAAAGACTCCAAACACATATTTTAGAGAGATCCAAGGAGGAAGATTGAAGAGCAACAAGAGGAGACGAAGGCAATGACGTCTGAAGACGAAGGGATTCGATTCAGGTTTAATCTTCTAGTTTTTATCTTTAAACTCTAATGATTTCCATTATGTTCATGAAATTACTTCCATTGTTTTACTATTTGGTCATGAACTAACTCCATAATTCTAGAGGATGATGTAGCCAATGTTTGAACCTATGTATTGATTGCCAGTTTGATTGTTATGAAATTATAATTCAGTTTATTTATATTCTTTTGTGTTTAATGCTTCTTGTTTGTTGACCACAAATTGAGATGATGAATGTTTAGAATCTATCGCTTGGGAGAGAGCGATTTTGAATAGGATCTAAAGAATATAACCTAGGAGTTTTATAGAGTTCGGGAGAATCTATAGTTCATTTGAAGTCGTTAACAAAGAATCACAAAACATGATGAGTTATTGATTACTAGATTTTTATAAGGATATCGAAGTCGATACTTAATAATCTTTTCACTATTGCTCGGGAGAGGGAGTGGAATACTTTAGGAGTCTTGACTTATAAACAACGCAACTGAATAAGGATTGAATGACATGACAAATACATAAGAGATAACTAGGTGAAATCAGACTCGAGAATCTCTATATTCATTGGATTATCTTTATCAACGTTTTAATATCTCATTTCTTTAGTTTTTAATTTTAATCTTAATTTAATTATTTTCTAAATAAAGTTAGAATTATCAATTATAGCACTTAGAGTGAGTTAAATACAATCCTTATTGGTTCGACACTTTTTCACTCATCTTTATTAAAACTTGACACCGTACATTTGCGGTACGATATAAAATATCACAACAAGTTTTTGGCGCCGTTGCCGGGGATTGTTATTCTAATTCACATTAATACAATTACCAAGTAACCTTAGCTTTAATTTAGATTTTTATTTTTTATTTTTTATTTTTTTATTGTTATATTTTTTATTTTTTTCGTGAAAGGATAGTAGGAATAGAAGTAATGGAAAATCCTATTGTTGCACTGACAGCTCAAGTATCGTCCCTCACGACTCATCTAGCAGCATTGACCAATCAGCATGGCCAACCATCTATTGAAGCTGCTGTTGGAAATAGAATGATCTTTCCTAACGGAGGATATGAGCAAGTCCAATATGTGAACAATTAGAACTTCAACAACTATAAAGGCAATCATATGCCTAACTATTACCATCCGAACTTGTCATGTGCTAATATAGAGAACATCTTGCAACCTTCTCATAGCTTTAATAATCAAAGAGCTGAGCAGAAACCATCCTTAGAAGACCTCATGAACACGTTTGTAGCTATAACTTCCGAGAGGTTTTGAGAAGAACGAGTCGAGGCTGAACAATATTGAAACACATATGGGCAATATAGGGGCAACGATGAAGTCCTTAAAAGTACATATTGGGCAGATTTGTTCTTCCATGGCCAATCAACAGAAATGGGTGTTTCCTAGTAATACTGAAGTCAACCCCAAAGAGCAGTGTCAAGCCATAACCCTTAAAAGCGGAAAAGAGATTAAAGACACCTCTCATGACTTAGGCAGTAATGAAAAAGAAGCGGTATTTCAAGAGGAACAGTAACAGAAGAATAGAAAAAATGTGAATTTAAAATGAGAGTTCAAGATAAAGAAGTCACCTTCAGTGTTTTCAAAGCCATGTCGAGTCTTCAAGGTGATGCAGAATATCATAGAGTAGATATAGTAGAGAAGAGATTTGTAAACACGCATGGGGAATCAATATTTCAGCAACCTACAAGCATATTACAGCCATGCATAAATGAAGATTCTTCGCAGCTAGACCTGAAACCACTCCCAAAGCGCCGTAAAAAGAGGAAAAGAATGGTTAGTGCTCACTTGAAGATGATCATTGGAAGGTTAAAAAGGAGGTCGAGCCAATTTTTCCAAATGTGCAGTCCAAAACCAGTAGATCCTGGAGGACAATCCAAGGATAAACTGCCACAGCCATCCAAAAATTATTTTTCATGTCTTAATCACCGGTGGATGCCGAAGAAGAAAGCACATGGGACTACCTGGTCCACTACGTGAAAGCTACCATGACCATTTGGGTGGTTACGTTTGGCTGAAGACGTTAAACTTAGTGCTAGCGGAGAGGCAACCCTTACATTTGCATTTGTTTATTTTTATTTTCTTTACTTTTTTATTATTTTATTGTGTGTTAATTGCTTATTTATTAGTTTGCATGTTATTTATGCAAATATTAGAGCAACACACAAAGCCCGCACAACCAAATTTGGACCAGCAGGAGCCTGATCAACTCCATGCACGGTAGTGTTATTCCTCACTCGTGTTTCTTTATATTTATCTTACATTGATGACAATGTAAGTTTTAAGTTTGGGGGTGTGTGCATGTAGTGATAGTTCCTGCTAATCAAAAAAATTATTTTCTATTTTTAGTCATAGATAGTAAAGCATAAGTCTAATGATGAATTTTGTTTGATTTAGATGAAATCTTAGAAACGATAAGTTCCCAATTGATTTTTATCTAATGCCTTGAGTAGGTGATTTAGGTTAGACTCGTAAGCACTTAACAATAGATTTTTAGCAGTAAGAACCTAAGTAATTGACAAAGTGACTAGTTGAAGAAATTGTTTGCCGATGAATGACCGTTTGCTTAGATATTTATCTCAATATTCTAGTGTTATGATGTATGGTATGGTTAAAAAAAAAAAATTGATTGATTGAAAAAGAATGAAAACATAAGAAAAAGAAAGAAAAAAAGTTAAACCACCTATAACCGATAAGCGTGAAGTTACCCATAGGCGAGTGTTAAGACCACCACGAGGAGAAATGATATCATTAAGGGTAGGTATGTTGAAAAAAAATGAAAAAAAGAAAAAAAGAAGGAAAAAATCATACCATACTGAGCATAGAATAGGCAAATACAGAGTACCTTTGAGACATATAGGTTGATTTGACCCAACAGATCCCAATTTTTGAGACAAAATCATTGAGTTGACTTACTTAAAAGTCGAGCTGTGAATGAACCTTTACACACACACACACACACTGTGAGTCTGGCTTAGATGATTTATACAAGAACTTGGATTTGAGTTGCATTGCGTACTTTGAAGGTTCTCTGATTTCATTGATAAACATTCTTTGAGGATAATATTATGCGTAACTATCAGGACTATTTTATTTGCTTTTATAATTTTTTGCATGATTGTGTGTGAATGACATTTGTGGGTGTCATCGCTGCAAGCCCTCACGACACTATAACTCATCCACTAGGGCCGTCTAGGGGTTTAATGGCTTGTTGCATACGCTAAATGCAATTGTGATCCCTACGAAAGTGGCCTAGTTAATTTTTTTACTTATTGTTTGTTTATTTATTTAGTTTTTATTTAGTCTTTTGCTTGGGACTAGTAAAATCTTATGTTTGGGGTGTTTGATAAGTGCGATTTATACCCATTTATTCATGCATTCTTAGCTTACTATTTTGTTAGATTCCATGCCATTTAATGTATTTTGTAGTTTCTTTTATGATTTATTCATAGGAAGCAGTGGAACATGGATCTTGGGGCAATTTGACTTGTTTTGGGACCCTATGGACGTATCAGAAGCACACGGGAAGAATGGAAAATGTAGAAATCAACATCCTGAAATTTTGCCTTGAGTCGCAGCTCCCTCTTTCTGGCGTCGTGATGCGCCTTCAGTTTAGTGCCATACAGAATTACTGAGAGTTCGGTACCGTGATGCCACTTTTCGGCTCTGCGTCAGACCCCTAGAATCATCAATTTTTAGGGTTTTTCATGCACAATGACTCCAAGACTTTCCTATAAATATAGAAGCTCGTCCAAAACCCAAAAAGGGAGGCTAATACATAACACAAAGACTCCAAACACATATTTTAGAGAGATCCAATGAGGAAGATTGAAGAGCGACAAGAGAAGACGAAGGTAGTGACGTCCGAAGATGAAGGGATTCGATTCGGGTTTAATCTTCTAATGATTTAAACTCTAATGATTTCCATTATGTTCATG
Source organism: Zanthoxylum bungeanum (assembly GCA_019454045.1). Classification (NCBI taxonomy): domain Eukaryota; kingdom Viridiplantae; phylum Streptophyta; class Magnoliopsida; order Sapindales; family Rutaceae; genus Zanthoxylum; species Zanthoxylum bungeanum. The sequence continues at coordinate 130,781 of SKCR01021017.1, forward strand.
ATATTAATTCCATTGTTTTACTATTTGGTCATTAAATAACTCCATAATTCTAGAGGATGATGTAGCCAATATTTGAACATATGTATTGATTGCCAGTTTGGTATTTATGAAATTATAGTTCAGTTTATTTATATTCTTTTGTGTTTAATGCTTCTTGTTTGTTGGCCACAAATTGAGATGATGAATTTTTAGAATCTATCTCTCGGGAGAGAGAGATTTTGAATAGGATCTAGAGAATATAATCTAAGAGTTTTATAGAGTTCGGGAGAATCTATAGTTCATTTGAAGTCGTTAACAAAGAATCACAAAGCGTAATGAGTTATTGATTACTAGATTTTAATAGGGATATCGAAGTCGGTACTTAATAATCTTTTCACTATTGCTCGAGAGAGGGAGTTGAATACTTTAGGATTCTTGACATATAAATAACGCAACTGAATACAGATTGAATTTCATGACAAATACATATGGGATAACTAGGTGAAATCAGACTCTAGAATCTCTATATTCATTGGATTATCTTTATAAACGTGTTAATATCTATTTTCTTTAGTTTTTAATTTTAATCTTAATTTAATTATTTTCTAAAAAAAGTTTGGATTATCAATTGTAATACTTAGTGTGAGTTTAATACAATCCCAGTGGGTTCGATACTCTTTCACTCATCTTTACTAAAACTTGACACCGTACACTTGCGGTACGATATAAAATATCGCAACATTCCTCCATTCTCATGTCACCACATGGACGATCCCAGATCATGATCTCCATATAAACATAGAATGGACCACAACTATAGATAAATCACAAACAAAGTACCCGTTTTGTTTACTCTCTATGTACTATTTTAAATTACTAATTTCAGACTTTAATCCTCTTGTGTATGACACTCATACACTAAGTCTGAAGGCACATGAGTAATCAAGGGTTAACAAGATAATTTACAATATGCGATTTAAAACAAAAATTTTGATAAATGAATAGTGCATCTTTTTATTTCATAACATATAATTATGTTTACATTACATGAAGCTCTATGACATATATCCCAATAGTTACAACTGATGAGAAGTTCATCTCTGAGATCTCATCTGTCATTAGCTCATTTTCAGTTACCTGAGTCTCATTCTTATTTTTCTTGCCTTTGTCCTGAAACTTCTTGTTTCTTTAGTCCTTTGTCATATAACCATTTTTTTCATAAACGTAGCACTTCCCTTTGAACTTCTTGCTTGCTTGGGAAGAATCAGCTCAACTGCTCATTCTCCTTTTGCTACTATTTCCACCCTCAACTATATTGGCCTTAGACTTCATAGTCTTATAACTAGTCTTCTCGGACTTCTTGTTGTCCCCCTCGATTCTCAATCGATCTCTCAAATCTTCAAGACACATATTCTTATTTTTATATTTTAAATATTTCCTAAAGTTCTTCCACGATGGAGGTAACTGTTGGACAATTATGACCCATAGCGTCACTATTTGTACATATCATGGTGTTGTTGTACAAATTAACTATGTGACAAAAGAGATTGCACTCTTATCATTTGTGATTAGATCACCTAGATATATAAATGATAGGAGGTCCCTGTGATTTGTTCCTGGATTGAGAATGATATGAGACAGTATCAATCCACGAAGGATAAATCATTAAATATCCCTAGTCAGAGCATTATCGAGATTGGACATCGATGAATGCGTAAAAGACTAGTATTACACTTGTGCGCGTTGTGAGGGCACAACGACATAGTTCTCATATATTTGGGTATAGGATACTCATGCAAGTGTAATAGGAGGTAGTGTTTCACCGATGGTACGGGAAACAGCTTCGCTCTGGATAAGACCCCCTCGGAATTCCATTGGTAGTATGACTATGTGTCTATGGAAGTCCGAAATCAGGGTAGGTGTATTTGGTTCTCTAAAAAGGTTGCAACTGTCGGGATAATATGACTTGGTCATGATTATCTGATACTAAAGAGACTAGTGGCTTGTTATCCGTATATGCTTCGTACATGGCAGATATTGTACCAGCCCCAGGCCTCGCATGTGATCATCCGATATTGGACAGAAATACGCAATACTATGTATAGTATGCCTGATATAGATCCTTTATTCATGTAAGGACATTTCCGGAGAATTGGGTAGGCATGGCGCTTTGCTAAAGGCCAACCTTGTCTTGTAAATCGGTATAAACGTAGTACGAGGTACTTACGTGTTCGAATAGTCCGATGACCGAATTTACTACCAACATATCCGGGGATCTCATGGGTCACTTCCAAAGATTCATCGATGACGTATGACTCGCACTTTTAATTAATCTGGGATTAATAAGATGAGAGAGAAAATTAGTCTGGGATTAATAGCGGAGATATTTTATCTGGGATAAAATATCAATTAAAGAGAGAGAACGATTAATTTGTAATTAATCGATAAATTCATATATTCGATATATTAAACGAAATTAGATTTCGACACGGAATTGAAATTAGATTTTAATTCGGGCGAATGAATTAATTTAGAATTAATTAGTTAGCGATATAAATAGTGATTTCGCTAGGCGTAATCATTTAATTACGACGCAATGGAAAATTCGTTAATTTGGAATTAGTAAACCCGAGCCCGAGATTATTTGCGAGCGCATTTGCATTTTGAATTCGAGTGCGGTACGCAAGTCAAATCAAGCGTCAAATCATTAGTCGCATCAAGCATCAAATCACTTGTCACTTTGAGTGATGTGACTTGACAACTTGATGGATTGATGTGACTTGATGTGTGTGGTTGGATTAGCTTTATTGTTTGACTTTTTAAAAGCAAATGTTTAGTATATGTTTATATAATCAAATACCAAAATTAACACAACACATTTTACCTCTCTCTCTCCTCCATTTTTCTTTCTCCTCTCACACCCATGGTGGGCAGTTTTTGCTTCTGTTTTCTGTCAAGAAAACCGAGCAATGGGAAGCCAAAAGTGGCGTGATTTGTCGCAAATTTCTAGAGAGCTAGCACTCCGAGAGACATGCGAATGTGATAAGGAAGTCCACCCATGAGCCGGGAACCATTCGACGAAGCTTGGAGCTTGACGAAGGACCACCATTCACGCCAAACTAGTGAGCTTGGACTGCAGTTTGCCGTGACTGTGATGAGCAGAAAATAAAGTTTTTGTTCGTCAAAGCGTCGCTCAACCGATCCGATGTAAGTATTCCACGACTTCCTCGAATGTATTCACTCATGTTCATGCTTGATTTATGCTCATTGGGACCCTTAGAATCTCCAACAATGGTATCTAGAGCATGGTTAAAAGCATGAAAAAATTTAGGGTTAAAATTTGGGCAAATTGATTTTGAGCATGTTTTTAAATGAAATTGGATGATTTTGTATGCTTAATTAATGTTGAATTGAAGATTGATTGGATCAATTTCAAGAAAATTTGATTGGATCATTTTCCCCAAATTGTATGTGTTGGCCGAATGGTCTTGCCCTAAATATGTCTTGGGATTTTTGATTTTTGACAATTGGATGTGTTGGAAATCATTCGGGAATATGATTTAATGTCGATTGTGGAATTTAATTGGATTGAAACCGAATCAGACAAAATTCCCCAATTTTCCGAGAGAATAAGAGCATGTAATGGGTTGATTTTTGATTTTTGTTAAAATGTGTTGGACATGTTTTAATGTTGATGGCATGATTAATTAGTACTAATTGGTGTTTTGGAAATATTGATTTGGGTGATTAATTATGTTAATACACTTTAGTGTAATTAAACATTAAATTTGGAATTTTGTGTTTGATTAAATGGGCTTAAAATTGGATTTGGGTCTTTAATGTTGTAAATGGGCTTATTGGGCTTGGTTGTACCAAGTTGGGTTAAGGCAAATTGGATTGGATCCAATTAGGCCCAAAACCGCCTCCATAAAGCCCAAATGCGACAAATGGACTTTTAAAGTTTAATTGGGCCTAATGGGCCAAGATTGATTTCTAGGCTTATGGGGTAACTCCCGGATTGGACTTTGGTTATCGGTTTGATCCGAGTTGACCAAAAGTCCACGCCTTGAGAAATTAATTAAAAGCCCATTGGACTTTAATTAAATTAATATTGGATATTAATCGGGCTTTGAGACCCGAAACGATGAAATTTGGAATTTAATAGCGAATTAGAATTAAATGCATATTGAATTGGAATTAATTATGTAGTTTAATTTAATTCGAGAATTCGTACTTTGAGTACTTATTCGCAAAAACGAGTTTGACTCGAGCAAAATCAAATCCTTGTTTGAACATTGGATGATCACTAATTATCAGATTAATTAATTTGATTAGATTGATTGATAACATGCTTGTGTGAATACATGGTTGCGATGCATGAATAATGTATATCAGATGGATATTAGATGGATGGGACAATTTTAGAAATTGTTGTAATAAATTTGATTTATTAAATTGGATCTGCGTGTCCAGCCTTATTACCTCTCATTTCTTTGTATTCTCTTCTCACCTATTCCTCTCAATGTAAATGAGGTTTCTTTAGAAGTGTAGTGTAACGGGTAGAAGTAAATACTTGTGCTAGCGGGAGAGAGAAAGTGAGAGATTTGATCTAGGATCAGTTGTGTAAAGTATCCATCCGCATATCATTATTACTTTTTTTATACGCGCTTTATTATGTGTTTAGAATGCATGTTTAAGGGTGTATGATGATGAGACCTTAACAAAGATAATAAATTGGTTGCCAATTTGCACTCGAAAAACCCTCGCAAAATATTAAGCGTTTTTCCTTCCATTGAGTGATTCTCACTCAAGATCCGAGACTGGCATTGGCTTGTTGGCCAAAGTCAAGGCCTTTGTCCGTCAAGGATGTGTTTGAATCACGAGAGCTTTGTTCCATGTCAGTGTCTTGTCCAAGTTGTGGTTTGTTGGCCAAAGTCAAGACCACTTCTTGTCCATCGACATTGATTACGAAGCTTTCCATGGTCAATGGGTCGCGCTTAACTGGGATCACTAAGTTTGTTGTGCCAAAGCCAAGACTTAGTTGATTCAAGGGAAAAAGGTTAGGTAATACTTTGGATGTATTGGCATATATAAGATATATGTTTTGGACTTGGATGTCCCCCTACCGAATCTAGGAATTGGATTGGATCCAATCGATCATAGAGTTCTACCTAGTTAATTATCATACAATTTGTTGGCCAAAGTCAAGATTGTAATATTTAACGGGATCCTAGCCCATTAGGAAACACGGTTTCCCGAGTACTTGACAGAGGGTTAGAGGCTCGCCGAAAAATAGTGGGAGGCAATAATTGAATTTGCAATATTCGTTTAAATTACTTGCCATACGCGCTCATTACAAATATCATTCGTCAAATAATAAATGTTAGTTGGACTAATATTTAAATCGTTGTTTTAATAATAGTTGGACTATATTCAAACAATTCATTTATAGTTGATTTTATAATTGGATTATAGTAATCAATATAATTGATTTTAATCTATTAATTATAGTTGATTAAATAGTTGGACTATTGTAATCATTATAATAAATAGTACCAAATCGTTGATTAAATAGTTGGACTATTAAAAAGAATAAAATGAAAGATTGGCATTTAAAAACATAATCCTAGGGAAAATGTATTTAATGGCTTAATTTTCAAAATGGGAATAAATTTCAGGATGGTCTTGGAAAAATAATAAGTTATTTTATTTGATAAAATACATATAGAGGCCTAATCCGGAGTTAAGCAAACAGTAGAGAATAATCTTTGGAAGATTATGTGATGATAACTTTAGTGCTTAATCCATTATACTTACCGAGCAATAGACTCATTAATTTCTGAATCAGAACTAAGGATTAGATCCTTAAAGTATGATAAAGAAATTGAACGATCTTCAAAATCTATTTTAGGTTTTAGAAGTACTAAATTGCAATAAAAACTCTTGGAGGGTTAATGACTATTCTCAAGGAAATAAAGTCAAAGTTTGCAATTAGGCAAGTAGCGCAAGACGCACCTTACTTCGATATTCCAGAAACCCGAGGCTTGGCCAAAGGCTACTGGAATGTGAAAAAGGGGCAAAGGCAAAATCATTATAATCTTCTAGGAAGATAAAGGACATATCCCAAAATGTCTGCCTAAATTGTGGCAAACGGGATCGCAGAAGCGTGACTGCCGTTTGGACAAAGCAGACATGAAGGAATTGAAGACGAGCAAGGCTCTGAATTCAAATATGTTTGTCAAGATTATGTTCACTACTAGTATTATTAAATTGGATTTTAAATACTTAGTGTGGTACATAATATATATATTGATGTTCAGAATCTGTTTTGAACAGGATACTGACTTCAATTGAGATTTAATCTGCGATTGAAAACGGGACGAAAGTCGTTATTTTAACCGTAGATACCTAATTTAGGAACTACCTTCGGGTGTGTACCTAAATTGGGAACTGTTATAATGTAACTAGTTTGACTAGATACATTATCTTTATATCAGTGTTTGACCCGCTGCGGGTGAACCTTTATATTCTAGAACACTAAAGTGTTTTATTATATAAAGATGATATTGAGATAAACACATTAGATGTGAATAACAAATTTATATTTTGAATATAAATAAATCTCAAACATATAATGACAAACAAATAGCTCAAACTGATTTGATCAGATGAAACTAATTGTGGTATTGTTGTCTGGGACACAAACTAAACAGAATCGTATATCCACACTTTCGAAGAGTGGGTACTAGGACTATTTGGATTATATTCAAATAAGTCTATGAATCTAGTTTATTGGGCAAAGTGCCTAAAACACATTTACTTGGTAAAAGTGTAAAAGCCACCTATTTGTTAGCCCTAGTTCATAATGAAGCAAGTGGACCCATGTCTAGCTAGGCTACAGGTGGATATGAATATTTCGTGACCTATACGGATGGGCATCGCGTTATGGTTATGTGTTTCTTTTGAAGAACACAAATCGGAAACTTTTACAGTTTTCGACAAGAAATGGACGAACAGATCGGCTATAGTATTATACCGTCACCGTAAGACCGTAATGGAAAATACTTGAGAAATAAGTTTCTAATATACTTGAAAGAGTATAGTATTCTTTCAATGAGGACTCCTCCCAAAATACGTCAAAATAACGGTGTGTCCGAACAGAGTAACCGAATTATGTTAGACCTGATAAGGTTAATCATGAGTCGTTCAGAGCTGCCATTTCCTTCAACGGATACGCATAAACAGTGCATAACTTATTTTGAATAAGGTTCCATAAAAATCTGTTTGACAGATTTCATATTAGATATGAACGGGAAAGAAACCGCGTTTCTCACTCCTGTAAATTTGGGAATGCTGGGCATACGTTTGGATGATACCAAACTAAAACCCAAATTGGATAAGTGCCAAATGTAGGTTATCCTAGGGATACCATAAGTATTGTACTTATACATCTCACCAGAGAACAATTAGATTGTTGCTCACCATGCGGTTTTCCTAAGAGAAATACCGATATGCAGTGGTAAGTGGGAGGATAGTAAAACTCGATGAAAATCAGAATAATACTATTCCAGGCATCGAATCCTAATGGAACACATATAGTTTATCAAGGATGAAACTATAACATTAATCTTCGAATACACAAGAACCACGTATGTCGGAGAGAGTCAGAAAACAACCTGGGGTATAGGTTTTTGATCTCACCTCGTAAAGATGTCAATCTTTTGAGGTATACCAACTGACTATGTATGAGGAAGTGATACAAGGTATCGACTCCCTATTATGACAAAGTGTCATGAGTCCGAAATGGATTCCATGTATATCAACAAGTTGGACACTAGTTGATGTACCGCAAGGCATTGTGCCTATTGGTACTTTATAAGTCTTCAAGGAAGACGTACATGGATGACAACATACCAACGTATAAAGCTAGGATTTTAGCGGAAAGGTATCGTTTCAACATTCTGTTGATTATGATTCAACCTTTTACCTGTTGCCACGGTAAATCCATTTGGATAATGCTTGCTAACGCTGCATATTTCATTTATGAAATATGTCAGCTTAACGGGAAAATCGCTTTCCTGAAAAGGAAACCTTTTTGGAGGATGTTTACAACATCCTGACGTTTTTGTCTACCGTAACTAGCAAACAAGGTTTGCGGGTTAATCGATCCATGTTTGGATTGAAGCAAGCATAAGTTCTTGGAATTATCGTTTTAATGTAATCATAATTGTTTATGATTTAATTCAAAACGAAATGATTCTTGTGTATATAAGAGGGTTAGTGGGAGCGCACTGACAGTGGCTGTCCTATAAAATAATGATAACATATGTCATTTCTTGGAAATGATATTCCCATAAAACAATCGGTGAAAGCTTGACTTTCGTGAAAACTCCCGAGAAATCCGTACATTGAAAAATGTACATAACCTGGTGTCTCATACGCTTTGAGCATATGGATTCACAAACAGTCCAATCCGAGTGATAGTCACTGGATTGAAGTTAAGAACATCCGCTAGTATCTTAGAGATCTAAGGATGCTGTCTTAATCTATGAAGAATGAGAACTTGAAGTGACTGGGATCACTGTAGCAAGTTTCCTAAACCGATAAGACGACTAAAAGTCGTAAAAGTACTATACAGTTTGAATAACGGTACAGTGAGCTGGAAATCTTCCAAGCAAGATACTGTTACCGAAAAAAAAAAGATACAACAAATGCGGGTTATTGCTGCAGCTGAAGCGGCAATAGAAGCCTTCTGGGTCGACAATAAATCTAATTGGATTAGGAATAGTTCTGTTAGCAGCTGAGCGGCTTGAGCATAGGCTAAAGAATTAATTGTCTCATCAATGATCCAGATACATACTTCGATATTCATCTGATTCGTTCGGATCATACATCGTGGCAATGTGATGATCGAATAAATCGCATCAGATGATAATCATGCAAATCCGCTGACGAAAGTTTTTCTCAACAGTTTGAGCCAACCGTACATAGTTCGGGTGTAAGACACTCCAGTGACTGGCTATAGGCCAAGTGGGAGATTGTTGACAATTATGACCCATAGCGTCACTATTTGTACATATCATGTGTTGTTGTACAAATTAACTATGTGACAAAGGAGATTGCACTCTTATCATTTGTGATTAGATCACCTAGATATAAAATGATAGGAGGTCCCTGTGATTTGTTCCTGGATTGAGAATGATATGAGACAATATCGATCCACGAAGGATAAATCATTAAATATCCCTAGTCAGAGCATTATCGAGATTGGACATCGATGAATGCGTAAAAGACTTGTATTACACTTGTGCGCGTTGTGAGGGCACAACGACATAGTTCTCATATATTTGGGTATAGGATACTCATGCAAGTGTAATAGGAGGTAGTGTTTCACCGATGGTACGGGAAACAGCTTCGCTCTGGATAAGACCCCCTCGGAATTCCATTGGTAGTATGACTATGTGTCTATGAAAGTCCGAAATCAGGGTAGGTGTATTTGGTCTTAACCTGAGACTTGCACCGCTAATACTTGCGACAATCAATATACTTTGGTTGCGGTCGTCCAGGGCTTTAACCGGTTCTGTGTACGCCAATGCTGGGTATATTGAGAATCGTAGTGTGTTGGGTTTGATGTCCAGACGGAAGTGTTACTCCAGTCATATGGAGTTGATGATCGCGCAGGGATACATAGCTGGTTCTCTAAAAAGGTTGCAACCGTCGGGATAGTATGACTTGGTCATGATTATCCGATACTAAAGAGACTAGTTGTTTGTTATCCGATATATGCTTCGTACGGGGCACACACTGTACCAGCCCCAGGCCTCGCATGTGATCATCCGATACTGGACAGAAATATGCAATACTATGTATACTAACTACGCTGATATAGATTCTTTATTCCTGTAAGGACATTTCCGGAGAATGGGTAGGCATGTCGCTTGCTAGAGGCCAACCTTGTCTTGTAATCGGTATAATGTAGTACGAGGTACTTACGTGTTCGGATTGTCCGACGACTGAATTTACTGCCATATATCCGGGGATCTCATGGGTCGCTTCCAAAGATTCACCGATGACGTATGACTCGTACTTTTAATTAATCCTGGGATTAATAGATGAGAGAGAAAATTAGTATGGGATTATAGCGGAGATATTTTATCTGGGATAAAATATCAATTAAAGAGAGAACGATTAATTTGGAATTAATCGATAAATTAATATAGTTTGATATATTAAACGAAATTAGATTTCGATGCGGAATTGAAATTAGATTTTAATTCAGGCGAACGAATTAATTTAGAATTAATTAGTTAGCGATGTCAATAGTGATTTCGCTAGGCGTAATCATTTAATTATGACGCAACGAAAAATTCGTTAATTTGGAATTAGCGAACCCGAGCCTGAGATTATTTGCGAGCGCATTCGCATTTCGAATTCGAGTGTGGCACGCAAGTCAAATCAAGCGTCAAATCATTAGTCGCATCAAGCGTCAAATCACTTGTCACTTTGAGTGATGTGACTTGACAACTTGATAGATTGATGTGACTTGATGGTGTGGTTGGATTAGCTTTTATTATTTGACTTTTTAAAAAGCAAATGTTGGTTTATGTTTATATAATCAAATACCAAATTAACACACCACATTTTACTCTCTCTCTCCTCCATTTTTCTTTCTGCTCTCACGCCCATGTGGGCAGTTTTGCTGTTTGTTTTTGTTTTTGTCAACAAAATCGAGCAAGGGAAGCCAAAAGTGGTGAGTTTGTGGCAAAATTTCTAGAGAGCTAGCACTCCGAGAGACATGCGAAGGTGATAGGGAAGTCCACCCATGAGCCGGGAACCATTCGACGAAGCTTGGAGCTTGACGAAGGACCACCATTCACGCCAAACAAGTGAGCTTGGACTGCAGTTTGCCGTGACTGTGATGAGCATAAGAAAGTTTTGTTCATCAAAGCGTCGTTCAACCGATCGATGTAAGTATTCCGTGACTTCCTCGAACGTATTCACTCATGTTCATGCTTGATTTATGATCCTTGGGACCCTTAGAATCTCCAACAGTAAATTCTCAATAATTTTGGTAACATTAAATATCTCATAGAGTTTCATTCATCCATCTAATATTCCGTGAATGATCAACTGTGTAATTGAGACATTACTATCCTTGAATTTACCATTTATAGTCCAAGAACATACCAATGATAAATTTCTTTTCAAGAGATTTTCTTTGCGGATGTCGTGCCTTGGTATACATTGTACAATGTATTATCGAGAACACCCAAGAGGTAGTTCTTGCACAAGAAGTCACTTTACGACCATGCTTCAACTTATAGTTACCAAGCTGCTTCAGTTTCTCCCTCCACAGGATCCATAGAAGTTCCTTGAGATATTTAGCCAATTGTAGTGTGGTCAGGTAGAATAACATTTTTCTCTACCACTGTTTGAAGTTTTCTCCACTGAACTTATTCGGCTTTTCTTCATAAGTAACCGATAACGTGATGTTTCCATTAGTCATGTGTAACTGAAAATGAAATAACAGTTATTAATAAGTCTACACAAGATAAACTACTCAAAAATCGATTTTATGATCTGGTTTGTATATTACACCAAAAATACACTTATTATTATTTTGGATAGTAATGAGATTACACCAGATAAATCAAGTTCTTGAATTTATGACCAAGGAAAATTCTCAAATGATGGGGGGTCTGACGTAATAACTAAAATCCATGCCTCTTAAGCTGCTATCGCTTTAGTGTCAGAATTTCCTTAGTCATTTTCTCAAAAGAAAATCTTGGGCATTTATTTTTGGTGTTACATTTCAATTATTAAGCACAAGTATAATAATTATTTAAATATAAGTTGTCAAGTTCAAAAGGAATTACTTGTGTATAATTCAGACTAAGTCTTTATGAAACACTTTTAATTCTCAACCAAATATGTGTTAAATAATAAACAAGATTAATTTTTTTCAACTTTTTCACATAGTAAATTAGGTGCATGCATATGATAATTGAACATACTAATATTAACTCAAAACTATACTACCAAGTTTATAAGTTTTTAGTATATGATTTTTACTAAGTTAATATTACATTATGGATATATTAAACTTATGTCTATATTACCAAATTTCATAACTAAAACATGTGTACAACATAAGACAATTAACTAGATACTTGATTGGTTTAAATATGTGAATTTATGCAAAAATAAACCATGTATGTTATTTTACCAAAATTAATTCAAGTCTGAAATATTACAGGTATGATTTGCGTTAGTGTTACGTCTGTTCAACCGTTAGAATGAATCATTTCAGAGAGTGCTTGTTCATATAACGTTTGCTAACGTGTTCGAAAGAACCCTTCTAGAGAGCTCGCATTCGAGTGACTTTCATCACCGCGCTTCAAAAGGAAATATGGAACACTGTGTGTTTCTTATGCGTTCGATAGACGTTCGAACGTCGTTACATAAATTTCATGTTTAGGACATATTTTCAGAGCAAAAGATGAATAAATCATACATAAACCAGAATAAACAACACATATAAGTTAATAAGTTCTTACGATTGTCAGGCAAGATGTGTTAATCACTTTTAACATGCATACTTCAAGCAAATTAATAAATAACGAAACATGCAACACAAACTAAAAAACTTAGAAAAACTTGAAAATTATTTTGTAGAAGATGAATGTCTCAAAACTAAGTCGAATAGTCTGTTCTTAAGAATTTATTAGCCCCGCCTCAGTGCTCTTTATAGATCTCTTTGCTAATGTTCTTCCATGATATTCGATTGCTTCTTGTGAAAAAGGACACTCGTTTCTTCAAGAACACGAACTTGAAAATGGTGGAAACTCTCTAAATTAATATTTTTCTTTAATACTTAAAGACAAATGAAAGAAATTGAAATGAATGAAAAATGAGAACCCAATGACCCTATTTATATACATGGAGCATTTCTTTTGTAAAGACACCTTTTAATTTAAAGGATGTGTTGATGGTGTTTTTCGGGCACTATGTTATTTAAACAACACGATAGGGGTAAAAGGGGTAACTCCATTGATCGAGACCGTTAAAGCCGACCCGACAACTTGACGGTAAGAGGCCGAGCACTTTATACTAAATGGCCGAGCACTTGAGATCAGATGACCGAGCATTATCAGGCCGGTAGAAACACTCTCAGTTCAAAGGACTATCATGACCGACCACATGAAGACCGAGCACATGACGAGGCGTGCTCAGGAAGATAAAGCATCCAATTCTTGCAAAAAAGGGATAAGTTGTCCTACTTTAATGGGGTAAAGTAGTAAGTTAATATCCTAATAGGATAAATGGAGTAAATGTAGTTTTGATTAGGAATCCTTATGGGAAAAGGGAATAGTTTTGACTAGGAATCCTGATAGGAAAAGGAGACCATCTCCAATTGGGAATTCTTGTACAAATAGGAATCTGATTTCTTCACCATTATAAATAGGAGGGTAGAGTGAGTGTAGAATGACAAGTTGAAGGCATCTGAAAATCATCACAAGAGTGAGAGATTAAAGTTCCAATTTGTAAGAGCAAATGAGAGTTCTGAGAGGTGTATTTGAGTAATAAAAAAGTACCACCCTGTTCTTGTCCGTGGACGTAGGTCGGATCCCAAAATCCACCGAACCACGTTAAATCACCTTGTCTGATTGGCGTATTTTCTTGTTTTCCGCTAAGTTTGCTTTTGGTTCCCTATAACCAAACAAATCCACAATTGAAGGAGGATTCCCTCGGAGGTGATATTCCTATATTACCCTGAGACCAAAATCCACCGTCAACAGTTGGCGCCGTCTGTGGGGAACTTCACAAAAAGCAGTTCACGTGATAAGACAAATGGCGGAAGGCGGAAATCACCAATCAGGAGGTCCGGCAATGGACTGGATGAAAAAGATGGAAGATAACATGAGGTCTATGATGGATCGACTAGAAAGAATGGAAGGAGCCAACAACGAGGAACCTGAAACCGGGGCCGACCAGAAGAGGAAAGAGAAGGAAAAAGGGAAAAGAGTAGTAGATATAAGCGAAGACGAGGGACCCAGAAAGAGAGGCCCTTATGGGATAAGATCTGAAGTGGTAGGAAGAGAGCCACGATCAGAAGACGCATGGGAAGAGGAGGAACAATCACCCGACCCTTCCTCCGACAGTTTTTACAACTCCGAGAGGGAGAATAGAAAATACAACGAAGACGTACAGGAGACCTCCGAGCTCAAGGAACGCCACAGGAGAACAGAAGGACACAGAAGGCGACACGGGGGCACAGCCCGTGAAATAAAGTCTTGGTTGAGAAAAGAGATGATCAGATGGGAAGAAGGCCTCAAGATCGGCGCGGGAGACACCCGAGGCGAGGAAGAGGGGTCTCCCCTTACAGAAGAGATAAGGTCAGCACAGTTCCCGAAGCGATTTAACATGCCGACCATGACACCGTACAAGGGACATACCGACCCAAAGACCCACATTGAAAGTTTCACCCTGTTGATGGAAGTGCAAGGGGTAACAGGGGACGCCATCTGCAAAGTGTTCCCCCTAACTCTGGCCGGACCAGCCATTCTATGGTACAGGAGCTTAGCCCCAAGAAGCATCAGCAGCTTCACGCAATTGAAGAAGTCATTTATACGACACTTTAAGGGGGCTTGTGTCCCCAGAAAGACGATTGGAGAACTCCGGCTCATGAAGCAAGGAGACGATGAACCTCTGAAGATATTTATTGAAAGGTACCATAATATGGTACTCGAAGTCGGAGGGTACGAGTCCCCTGAGGCCCTAGAAAGCTTGAAAGGAGCCTTGAGGGTCGGAAGACTATGGACCCACCTAAGGATCCAGGACACCCCGGACTACGCCACCGCTCTGGAGGTGGCTCGGAAGTTCGTTTTGTTAGAGAATGAAGAAAAAGTGTCCCGAAAAGGGAACACCATCAGAGATAAAACCACAAGGGAAGGCGCCCCTCGCCGAACAGAAAGAGAATCCAGAAGACCTCCCCCGAAGCACAAAGAATTCAAGCCACTACACCGGGATAATCAGGAGAGAAGGGCGCCGACCCAAGTGAACCATGTGGTCGGGGAAGATGCATACATCCCCCTAAAGAAACCACTGGGACAAATTTTCATGGAGATTCAGGGGAAAGGCCTCTTAGTGGAACCCGACCAAAGGAGATTCCCACCAGACAGAAGGAACCAAAAAGCTTATTGTGTACACCACAACTCCAGAGGACATGCAACAGACGGATGTAAAGATCTGCGAGAGCAAATGGAAGACCTAGCAAGAAACGGATATCTGAACAAATACATTGACCACGAAGTTATGACGACCAGACAAAGAGCATGTGGCCGCCAAATCAACTGAAAAAAAGGGCAGTTTGTCCCGAAACATAAATAAAAATTCTTTCAAAAAGGGTTCTCGTCCACTTTCTAAAAACATAAAAAGAATGACCTATTCAAAACCGGGACAAACTAGGTTAGCCGCCTAAATATAGAAAGAAGCGACCAAACAATAAGACTTGCTCAGCTCGGGTCTGGACCTTGCTCCACCGAGGCTATTCAGTTATCCGGCTCGGGGTCGGGTTACGTCCCACCGAGTCATACATATTGGTCTGGGGATGGGACATTCCCCCAGAGCCAAGTACGTCTTTCGGCTCGGGGCTGGATAGCGTTCCGCCGAGGCCCCTTCATTAATCGGCTCGGGGCTGGATCGCATTCCGCCGAGGCCTCTTCGTTAGTCAGCTCGGGGCTGGATTTCGTTCCGCCGAGGCCATTTTCGGCTCGGGGTCGGGTTACGTCCCACCGAGTCAATACTCACTGGT
This sequence comes from Zanthoxylum bungeanum, assembly GCA_019454045.1. Classification (NCBI taxonomy): domain Eukaryota; kingdom Viridiplantae; phylum Streptophyta; class Magnoliopsida; order Sapindales; family Rutaceae; genus Zanthoxylum; species Zanthoxylum bungeanum. The sequence continues at coordinate 146,574 of SKCR01021017.1, forward strand.
CTAGGGAAGGAAACATTCCCCCAGAACCAAGCATCTCTCCTGGCTCAGGCCCTCAGGGGCGTGCTCAGTATACAGGATCCGTGAGAAGCATAGCACGGGGGATGATGACACCCCCGTAACGATTGCTAACTCCAGTGATGCCAGGCCTAAGGAGGAATATGCCCTTAGTACCCCGGACACTCTTTGATCCATTCATCATCCGGATCTGTGAGAGACACAGCACGGGGAGGCGTATACCCCTGTGGCGTGTGCCTGCTCCAGCGTGGTAAGGAGGAGCCCTCATACAATACACAGGATCCCCAGGGAACCGACGTGTAGAGGATGTGCCCTTACCATTCAAACGCTCTTCTGATCCGAATCCTGGTTCGCCGGGACACTGAATTGAAAGATTCAGAATTGTGTTTTGGAGACCTCGAGCAGGACGCTGTTTTGAGGCGTCCATGTTGTTGTTTATGCTTGCAAAACGTTTTTATTTTGGGATAGGTGCTGAGTCACCCCCGCCTTTTTTATTTTCCAGAAACTTATTTTTGTTTTCGGCCGGTCTGGTAGGGGGACGCCCGTGCCAGGTTCGGTAGGGCTTCGAAGGTTGATTCATTTCCCTTCTGAATAAAGTCCCTGGGGTTAGTCGGCTCGGGGCCGGATTTCGTTCCGCCGAGGCCACTTGGTTATTCAGCTCGGGGTCGGGGTACGTCCCACCGAGTCTGTCTTTGGACTGGGGACGTAACATTCCCCCAGGGCCAAGTGATTCTTACAGCTCGGGGTCGGGCGATGTCCCACCGAGTCTGTCTTTGGACTGAGGACGTAATATTCCTCAGGTCCAAGTGTCGTTCTCAGCTCGGGGTCGGGGTTGCGTCCCACCGAGTCAGTCCTTCGGACTGGGGACGTAACATTCCCCCAGGTCCAAGTGCCTTTCTCAGCTCGGGGTCGGGGTACGTCCCACCGAGTCAGCCCTTCGGACTGGGGACGTGACATTCCCCCAGAGCTAAGTACCTCTTTCAGCTCGGGGTCGGGTTACGTCCCACCGAGTCAGCCCTTCGGACTGGGGACGTAACATTCCCCCAGGTCCAAGTGCCTTTCTCAGCTCGGGGTCGGGGTACGTCCCACCGAGTCAGCCCTTCAGACTGGGGACGTAACATTCCCCCAGGTCCAAGTGACTTTCTCAGCTCGGGGTCGGGGTACGTCCCACCGAGTCAGCCCTTCGGACTGGGGACGTAACATTCCCCCAGGTCCAAGTGCCTTTCTCAGCTCGGGGTCGGGGTACGTCCCACCGAGTCAGCCCTTCGGACTGGGGACGTAAACATCCCCTCAGGTCCAAGTGTCGTTCTCAGCTCGGGGTCGGGTTGCGTCCCACCGAGTCAGTCCTTCGGACTGGGGACGTAACGTTCTCCCAGGCCCGAGCATCTCTCACAGCTCGAGACAGGATCACATGCCACCGAGCACATCATCGTTAGCTCAGAGGCAAAATTTTCTCCTCACAATCGAGATTGGATCAGTCAGGGGTCAGGACCCCCAAATCTCTGGTACAGATATTACAGAGGAGGAGTCATTTTTAGTTTGGACAACAAGAGGAACTTCATCTCCTGATGGAACGACCCAAGTAAGCAATTTGCTTTGAGGTGGAGAATCATTCTGAATAGAGTCAGCATCTCCAATAAACCGAGGATATGAAGATAGAAACAGAAGACTTAGTTGATGGCAAAGACAATTTCTCGGTGATTTCTGGAGCGACCACCAGCAAGGCGATCAGCACACCATCTTTTTTTTATAATTCCCGGCATCAACTCACAAACTCGTTGTTACCGAGAACTAGGGGACAGATGTTGATGGTGTTTTTCGGGCACTATGTTATTTAAACAACACGACAGGGGTTAAAAGGGGTAACTCCATTGATCGAGACCGTTAAAGCCGACCCGACAACTTGACGGTAAGAGGCCGAGCACTTTATACTAAATGGCCGAGCACTTGAGATCAGATGACCGAGCATTATCAGGCCGGCAGAAACACTCTCTCAGTTCAAAGGACTATCATGACCGACCACATGAAGACCGAGCACATGACGAGGCGTGCTCAGGAAGATAAAGCATCCTATTCTTACAAAAAAGGGATAAGTTGTCCTACTTTAATGGGGTAAAGTAGTAATTAATATCCTAATAGGATAAAGGAGTAAATGTAGTTTTGATTAGGAATCCTTATGGGAAAAGGGAATAGTTTTGACTAGGAATCCTGATAGGAAAAGGAGACCATCTCCAATTGGGAATTCTTGTACAAATATGAATCTGATTTCTTCACAATTATAAATAGGAGGGTAGAGTGAGTGTAAGAGGACAAGTTGAAGGCATCTGAAAATCATCACAAGAGTGAGAGATTAAAGTTCCAATTTGTAAGAGCAAAGGAGAGGTTTGAGAGGTGTATTTGAGTAATAAAAAAGTATCACCCTGTTCTTGTCCGTGGACGTAGGTCGGATCCCAAAATCCACCGAACCACGTTAAATCACCTTGTCTGATTGGCGTATTTTCTTGTTTTCCGCTAAGTTTGCTTTTGGTTCCCTATAACCAAACAAATCCACAGTTGAAGGAGGATTCCCTCGGAGGTGATATTCCTATATTACCCTGAGACCAAAATCCACCGTCAACAGGATGTAATCCTTTAAGGGTTATACGCCTCTAAGAAACTCTTTCACTTTCTAAGTGATGTCATTTTTTTTATTAAAGGATTATATCATTTTATTCTAAAGGACATATCCTTACAAATTGTGTCTTTATATATGTTATAAATATTAGAGAATTTCCTACATCAAAATTATTAAATTTTAAAATATATCATTCAAATATATTTTTTCACTAAATAAAAATTAAATGATGCATTATTATAATTTTGAAAATCTGACAAGATCGATCAATCGAATAAAGAATCAACCATGAGTCTTGTCTGAATATACTTCCAAAACCGACTATCAAAAAAATCAGTGAAAACCAATCAAAATCGATCAAAACTGGTGAGCCGGTGAACCGATAAAACCCAATTTTTAATCCTAAATAAAAAATTTAACCAAAATTTTTAAAATTCCAAAGCCCTAAACTAAAAAAAAAAAAATCTAGATTTTTTTTTAATTTTGAATATTAAAAATTCTTATAATTAATGATTGTATTTTTATATATAATTAAAATTATTTATGATATCATGAAAACGTCAATCAATTTAATCAGTGGCACCCGTTTTTCATTACATTTTGTAAATGAAGGGTGCAACCACCCATTCCATATTTAAAACATTGTGTATTAGCAAAATAAATAATAATAATAATAATAATAATAATAAATGTGATGAGATGTAGCCGGTAGGAAACCCTTAAAGAGTGTGAATGTGGAAAGCAATTCCAGCAGGGAAGAGGCCCACAATGGCGGCACATCAACATTCAAATGAATAGCGACTAATCAATTAATTAAATTCATTGCACCATTCTTGTCGTCTTATACCTTTCCGTCCGCTCAGTAGGAACCATCCATTACTAATCCCGCAGGCACCGCCTCCTGTCGACAGCCTCCTCTATTACTCAGTTTCCACAAAAACAAACAAATTTATATAACATAATAATGATCCTATTTTTTATTTCAAATTTGGCACCGGCGTCAAAATAAAAGTATATTTATATCTAAATTAAAGTTAATTTTGTTACCGTGGTCTTTTTAAATATGAGAATTGATATTTATATAAAGAGGAGATAAAAGAGTGACAAAATTTAATCATAAAATATTAATATCTTGTAGTTTAAAAAAATCATAATCACAAAGAATTGATACTTTATTACTTTATGATTGATTTTTGTCACACATTTATCTCCTTTTTTCTTTTTTGTACAAACATCATTTTCCTTTAAGTATTATATAGAGTAGGAATTTAAACTTAACTTATTGTATGGCTTCAATGCAATTTGCATAATTATTGTATAAGCTTTTGTTGGTTTTCAGAGCGCAGCAGAAACATGTTCATAACAAAAAAAATTTATTTGCATGAACAATGAAAGACCGGATCCGTATTTTCTATTATATTAATAATATAAAAAAAATTTAGATCTTAAGAAGAAAATTTACATGTAGATCTGGATATCTTTGAATCACGATTCTTTAAACAATGATCTTCCTCGTCTAATCTCCTCGTCTCTAACGGCACGTGTGAACGTGAAAATAATTACGAAGAACACTCTAATTTTTGTGAAGGATTCTTATACTCAACGAATGAGATGAATCATTATTTCTATTTTGTTTTGGTTTTCTCAAAACCAAAATAATAATAATAATAATAATATTAATTTTTTTTTTTTAAATCAAATAAAAATTATCCAGCTCCCGTTTTTGGAGCAAATTTTTGTTTTCTTTTTATATGATCAAAATCTAATCTCTTGGATGGTTTTTGATCATTATCAAAATTCTAATCTTGGATAATTTTTATTTTTATTTTTCATTTATATAAAAAAAACAAATTTACTTTATCCTTTTATATTATTTTGACTTTCAAAAAATCAAAATAAAGCCATTTAATATTTATCTTATAATTATCAAAAATAATTCTTTAAAAAATAATTTTCAAAATTTTCAACTTTTGAAAATATTATCTCGTTAAATTAAAATTTAATCAATCAAATTAATTAAATATTAATTTTTCATAAATTAATAAATAAATACATTATTTATTTATTGATAAATATATTAGGACAATCTTTGTCATAATTTCTGAACAAGAGTTATATGGAATAATTAGAGTGTAAAATAATTCACAATTATTTTAAATAATTCACAATCATTTTTCTTCGTAATTATTATCGTTCGAACATTGATAAAAGACGACGAGAGGACAGATGAACCTATAATTCTAAGCTCCAATAATTCCGTTGATTAATTATAAACTCTTTTATTAATCAAACGAAATTATTAATTCTGGAATAACTATACTAAATACCAAGAATTGCACTCTCATAATTATAGAATTAATTACTCAAAGTATTCGTCCATTGATATAGTCATTACCTATGCAATGATCCTCCATAAAAGATGTTGGAGTTAGTGTTTGTAGCGTCAATCCGAATATTATATTGTACATTATATTTTATTATTTATTAATAAAATAACTACGTTTTCATTTCAACTTTATTAATAGTAATGTCATTATGCATATTAGTTTAATATATAAATATACTGAGAATGACATCGACCTTAAAATAGTATTGTAGTAATACTGGACACTAGGTGGTCCAACATTGAGATAGTATTACTATTATAAACTATTTTTAAAGTAAATATTTCTAGTAGTTGGTTTTGGAATACGGTCGAATTCCTATAACCTAAAAGACTAACACACGTCGTATATTGGAATTGAAATTCCAATGGTTTTACCCGATGTACCATGAACAAGGGAAGCTTGTATAGACATGTGAGTATTTCGTTAGAGCGAATACTGAATGACTCACAGGTGATTCCTAATAGTTGGAAGTACACACCACCGTCAATAGGAATCTTCTTGAGTCAAGTAGCATATGTGATCCTTTGACTATAGGATTGTTGGGTTCTCTAAGAACAAATCCAAGATCATTAAGCATAAAAGATGTGTGAATACTCAACAAAGTTTGCGGAATAACTTACATTGATCGGCTAGGTAGGATGTGTAGACAACAAAAATTTGCCTCATTTGAAGTTGCTCTAAGCTCTCATTTGATTGTATGTTGAGCTCTAAACTTGATCTTTCGAATTCCAAACTCAATGGATGTTTCCATATCACATTTGTATGATTCTTTAAGTGCTAGCTAAGGAAGAAAATTGCAACAAAATTCTTTCCTTTGTGTTCTTATTGTTATCGGCTAATGCAAGAAAAAATGAGAGAGAGTCACAGTGAAGGAGAGGAGGAGAGAGTAAAATGTGTTTTCTTCATTTTGATTTCTAAAATAAAAAATGCCATATACCAAAATCCTATTAGGTAAAGGTCAATCACACATCAATAAAATTGGCTTGTGTAATTTTCAAGCAACCAAAATTCCCACTAACTTCTATCAACAAAAAGTTGATAAAGTTGACTAGGTGATGTGACTTGTGTGGGCCCCACTTTAATTCAAAATTCGAGTGGGCCCGCAAACACATTCCGGGCTCGGATTCGTTAATTCCGAATTAACGAATTTTTCGTTACAACTTAATTAAATCAAATTTAATTAAATAATAATGCCTTGCAAAATTATTATGAAAGTCGCTCGCGAATTAATTCTAAATTAATTCGTTCGCTCGAATTAAAATCCAATTTTAATTCCGTTATGAAATTTAATTTCATTTAATATATCGAATATATTATTTTATCGATTAATTCTGAATTAATCGTTTTCTCTCTATTAATTGAATTTTATCCCAGATAAATTCTCCCCGTAATTAATCCTAGTTTAATTTTCTCTCTCTAATAATTAATCTCAGATTAATTCTGTTCGAGTTATACGTCATCGGTGAATCTTCAGGAAGCGACCCATGAGATCCTTGGATATGTTGGCAGTAAATCTGGTCATCGGACTATCCGAACACGTGCGTACCCGGTACCACGTTCTTACCGATTTACAAGACATGGTTGGTTTCTAGCAAAGCACCGTGCCTACCCAATTCTCCAGAAATATTCTTTAAGGAATATATAATCTTTGTCAGGCGTAGTAAACGTAGTATTGCGTATTGCGATCAAGTATCTGATGTCACATGCAAGGCCTGGGGCTGGAATAGTGTCTGCCCCGTACGAAGCATATATCGGATCACAAGTAACTAGTCTCTATAATCGGATAATCATGACCTTGTCATATTATCCCGATAGTTGTAACATAATAGAGAACTAGTTCTGTATCCCTGCGTGATCATCATCTCCATATGACTGAAGTAATACTTTCGTCTTGACATCACACCCAATACATTACGATTCTCAATAAACCCAGAAGAGGCGTACACAGAACCTGTTAAAGTCCTAGATGACCAAAACCAAAGCATATTGATTGTCGCAAGTATTAGGGATGCAAGTCTCAGGTTAAGACCAAATACACCTACCCTGAATCGGATTGCCATAGACACACAGTCATAGTACCAATGGGATTCCGATGGGTCTATCCAGAGCAAAGTTGTTCCCGTACCATCGGTAAACACAACCACCTATCACACTTGCATAAGTATCCAATACTTAAATAAATGAGAACTGTGCCGTTATGCTTCCACAACGCGCACAAGTGCAATACTAGTCTATTCCATATTATCGATGTCCAGTCTCGATAGTACTACGATTAGGGATATTTAATGATTAAACCTTAGTGGATTGATACTGTCTCATATTTTATAATCCGGAACTAATCATAAGGACTTTAATCATTTATATATTCAAGTAATCTAATTTCAAAATGATAAAATAATAATTTCCATTGTCACATAGTTAATTTGTACAAAAACCACAATGTTTTTACAAATAGTGACGCTATGGGTCATAATTGTCCAACAATCTCCCACTTGGCCTATAGCCAGTCACTCAAGTTTCTAACACCTGACCTATGTACATGTCGCTCAAACTTTTGCTGAGGAATAGCTTTCGTCAGCGGATCTGCAATGTTGTCCTCTGATGTGACCTTCTCGATCTTCATATCGCCACGATGTATGATCTCACGAATCAGATGGAAACATCGAAGAACATGCTTGGATCGTTGATGAGACTGCGGTTCCTTAGCCTGCTCTATAGCCCCATTATTGTCACAATACAATGGAACGGGATCAGCTGCTAACGGAACTACTCCTAATCCAATTAGGAATTTACGGATCCAAACTGCCTCTTTTGCTGCTTCAACTGCAGCAATGTATTCCGCTTCTGTTGTTGAATCAGCAACAGTCTCTTACTTGGAAGATTTCCAGCTTACTACTTCGTTGTTCAAACAAAATATGTACCCGGATTGCGACTTACTGTCATCTTTATCGGTTTGGAAACTTGCATCGGTAAACCCAGTTACCTCAAGTTCTCCATCTCCATAGATTAAGAACGCATCCCTAGTTCGTCTAAGATACTTAAGGATGTTCTTAACCGCAACCCAGTGACAATCACCTGGATCGGCCTGATAGCGACTACACATGCTCAAAGCATAGGAGACATCAGGTCGCGTACATATCATGGCATACATGATCGATCCGACTTCCGAAGCGAATGCGATCCGACTTATATTGTCTCTCTCATCTTGAGTTTTAGGACACATGTCCTTAGATATAGTGACACCATGTGATACTGGCAACAATCCCCTCTTAGACTGTTCCATGTTGAATCTCTTTAACACTTTGTCAATGTACGTGCTCTGGGAGAGTCCAAGTAGCTTTCTATATCTATCCCGGTAGATCTTTATTCCCAGAATAAAGGTTGCTTCTCCCAGATATTTTATGGAGAATTTGAATGAAAGCCAAGCTTTCACTGATTGTAGCATGGGAATGTCATTGCCCATAAGCAATACATCATCAACGTAAAGAATAATGAATGTCAGTGCGCTCCCACTAACCTTCTTATATACACAAGGATCATCCTCGTTTTGAATGAAATCATATTCTTTTATGATCTCATCAAAACATTGGTTCCAAGAACGCTATGCTTGCTTCAATCCATAAATGGATCGATTTAACTTGCAAACCTTGCCTACATGTTTTGGTACGACAAAACCGTCAGGCTGTTGCATATAAATATCCTCCAAAAGGTTTCCGCTAAGGAAAGTGGTTTTGACGTCCATCTGCCATATTTTGTAATCGAAATATGCAGCAATAACAAGCATTATCCGAATAGATTTAATCATGGCAACATGTGAAAAAGTTTCATCGTAATCGACACCATGTCGTTGACGATACCCTTTCGCTACAAGCCTAGCTTTGTACGTTTGTATGTTGCCATCCATATCGGTCTTCTTCTTGAAGACCCATTTGCAACCAATAGGCTTTACGCCTTCTGGTACATCAACCAGGGTCCAAACTTGGTTTGTGTACATGGAATCCATTTCGGATTTCATGGCATCTTGCCATAAACCGGAGTCGATACCTTGTATCGCTTCCTCATACGTAGCCGGTTCGTCTTCCTTAATAAAATTAATATCCACATGAGGTGAGATCAGAAACCCATACCTCTCAGGTTATTTTCTGACTCTCTCTGACCTACACGGTTCTTATTTATTCAAAGATTGTGGTACAGTCTCATTCCTGATGAACTGTTCATGTTCCGTTAAGGAATTGGAGCCAGGAATAGTATCACTCCGATTTTCATCGAGTTCTACTTTCATCCCACTAACCACTGCACTTAGGAATTCCTTCTCAAGGAAAACCACATGTAGAGCAAAAAATACTTTGTTCTCTTATGGGTTGTAAAAGTAATATCCTTTGGTTTCCCTATGATAACCTACAAATAAACACTTATCCAATTTGGGTTCAAGTTTGGTACCATCCAAATGTTTAACGTAAGCCCAGCAACCCCAAATCTTTAGGAACAAGAAACCCGGTTTCTTTCTTGTCCATATCTCATATGGAGACTGTTGAACATACTTTGACGGAACCTTATTCAAAATAAGTATTTCACTGTTCAATGCATATCCCCAGAAGGAAATTGGTAGCTCTATGCGACTCATCATAGACCTTACCATGTCCAATAAAGTTCGGTTTCTCCGTTCGGACACATCGTTTGATTGAGGTGTTCCGGGAGGAGTCCACTGTGAAAGAATACCATACTTTTTCAAGTAATCGAGAAACTCATTGCTCAAGTATTCTCCACCACGGTCTAATCGTAATGTTTTAATACTTTTACCGGTCTATTTTTTATACTTCGTGTCGAAAATCTTTGAATTTCTCAAAGGTTTCCGACTTGTGTCTCATAAGATACACATAACCATAACGCGATGCATCATCCGTAAAGGTTACGAAGTATTCATATCCACCTCTAGCCTGGCTAGACATGGGCCCACATACGTCACTATGAACGAGGGCTAATAGTTCAGTGGCATGTGCACCTTTATCGCTAAAAGGTGTTTTAGGCATTTTGCCTAATAAACAAGATTCGCAGACGTCATATGAATTTGGTTCAAATCCGTCCAAGTACCCACTCTTCAAAAGTATGGATATGCGAGTATTGTTAATGTGTCCCAGACGACAATGCCACATATAAGTCTCATCTTTGTTACTTAGTTTAAGCCTTTTTTTGTTACATTATATGTTTGAGATTGATTTATATTTAAAATAAAAAGACCATTATTCACATCAGCACTGCATATCTCCATATCATTTTTATACATAAAACACCGAGTGCTTCTAAAAATAAAAGTATACCCACATTGGGCTAAACAAGATACAGAAATAATATTCCTAGTCAAACTAGGTACATAATAAAAGTCTGATAAGTTTAGTACATGCCCCGAGGGCAGTTCCAAAATATAATTCCCAACGGCCAAAACGGCGACTCTAGTCCAATTTCCAACTCGGAGGTCAATCTTTCATGAGGCCAGTCTCCTGGTAATCTGCAGATCCTGCACATCAGTACATATATGAGTACCACAACCAGAATCAAAAATCCAATTTTTAAAACTAGAAGTATACATGTTTATTTCTATAACAAATATACATGAAGCCGGTGCATTGCCCGCTTTGATTTCCTTCATGTGCACCTTGTACTCACGATAGTCACGCTTCCAGTGACCCCGTTTGCCACACTGCAGGCATACATATTGGGATTTGTCATTTGCCTTCCCAGAAGACTTGACGATTTGGCCTTGCCCTTCTTCTTCTTCTTCTTTTTCTTTACACCTCCAGTAGCCTTCGGCCAAGCCTTGGGAGACTGAGATGTTGAAGCGAAGTGCGCCTCATGCTTTTTGCCCTTCATAAGCTCTTTTTATGCAATTCATACCTTTGCGATCTAAGGTTAGATCGATGAAGGTCCTTCAATTTTGCCATCATAGTATAGGGATCCAATCCCTTGTTCTGGAGACGAAATTGAGGGGTCATTGCAGCGAGCTTGACAGATTGATCAGTTGAGTTGTCATCGCTATGAGTCTTCCAAAGCTCAAGCTCAAGCGGCTGCTCATTTCCGGGCTTAGGCCCGAGAGGTCTCTCTATCGTATAGAGCATTCTCTCAGCCCCCAGGACAATCCTGAGGTTCATATCATAGTCAGAAAAGTTCACACCATTAAAGACATTTTCTCCCATGATAATGTCTATAACCCCGATCTTTCCAATCATCTTAATTGCAATAGTCTAACTATTCAATTAATGATTTTTTTGGGTACAGTCCAACTGTTACAAGAAAAATAATAGAATATTAGTCCAACTAATAAAATATATAAAATGACGAAATAGTTTGAAAGCGTGTATTGGCCAGTATTTGAACGAAATTGCAAATTCAATACTGGCTTCCCACTATTTTTCGGCGAGCCTCTAACCCTCTATTGAGTACTCGGGAAACCTAGTTTCCTAGTGGGCTATGATCCCGTTAAATAACACACAACCTTGACTTTGGCCAACAAGCTGTATGATATTTAACTAGGTAGATCTCTAAGATCAATTGGATCTCATCCAATTTCTAGATCCAGTAGGTGGACCTCCAAGTTCGAAACATATATACAATATATATGCCAATATATCCAATCTATTTTCCTAACCTTTTCCTCTGAATCAACTAAGCCTTGGCTTTGGCTCAATAAGCTTAATGATTCCAGTTTAGCGGGACCTATTGACCTTGGAAAACTTCGTAATCCATGTCGATGAACAAGAAGTGACCTTGACTTTGGCCAACAAATCACAACTTGCCCAAGACATGCGATATGGAACAAAGCTTTCATGGTTCAAACACATCCGCGATGGACATTGATCTTGACTTTGGCCAACAAACCAATGGCAATCTTGGATCTTGAGAAAGAACCATTCAATAGAAGGAAAACGATTATTATTTGATTGAGGGTTTTTCGCGTGATTGGCAACCAATTTCTCAGGTTTGATGAACGTTTTGATGTATTTTAGTTTATTTTGCAGATAAAATAATATTGGGACACAATGAAATCATTTAGGATGAAATATGGGTCAAATAAGGGCAAAAATTGGACTTGAGATATTAATTTTGGATATTGGAAACTTGAAAGGTTGTTTTAACGAAGTACAGTTTTGGAAATTCCAATTTTGCGCATCTGTCGTATTTTGGGCATAACATTTTACTCTGATATCGGATTAAGCTGATTCGAGTTCCAGATTAAAGAAGACTCAAAGATCTACAACTTTGAAAGATGAAATAATTTCGAATTCTGAAGAATGCATGCCCGAAATTGATGAAACATCCAGAAGTGTGTTGTGTGTAATTATTAAAGTCATTTTCAATCATTTTCAAAGCAAAAAATAAATTAATAAATAAATAATAAAAATTATCAAATCACCACCAAACATGATAAGAAATTAGTGGAGCAATTAATAATGGATTTGGTGGATGATTAGATGGAGGAAAAGTTTTGCCTATAAATACCAAGCCATTTCATTTGTAAATTCATACTTTCTTCTAAGAAATTCCTTAAGAATACTAAGAAGATTGTATCTTGTTTGTTTATTTACAACTTTCAGTAATTAATTTCCACTTTCGCACTTTCTTTTCTTTACTTTTCAGTTTTTACTTTCCGCATTTTACTTTTACGCACAATACTTTTCTTTCTTTAATTTTCAGTTTTTACTTTTCAGTAATGAGGAGGTAACTCCCCTTTGCTGGGGTAAAAGGTAAAACTTTTATTACTAATATTTAGATTAATCTCCCTTAATTATAATATATAAACTAGTTAAAACCTTAACGAGGATAACGCCATATTGGTCGGTTGGTAATTATTTAAATTGGTTTTAACCTGACTAAATTGGATACCGCCTAATTGGTCGGTTGGTAATTAATTATTAATTTGACTTAATCTGGATACCGCCTACATGGCTGGTTGGTAATTATCATGTAAAGTTAATATATTATATTAAGGGAGATATCTAAAATAGAAGTAATAAAAGTGGATCATTTTACCTCAGCATTTTCTTTTATTGTACTTTTACTTTATTTACTTTTCAGTAATTTACTTTCACCATTTACTTTTCACAATTTATTTTCAGCAATTTACTTTCAGCATTTACTTTCCGTCAGTTACTTTTAGCACTTACTTTTCAACATTTACTTTATGTCTTTTCTTTTATTTAAGTTTTTACTACCCGTAAATATGTGTCGTAACTAAACCAGTTATCTGGGGTTGTGATGAAGTCCAATATCACCGGTTTATAAGGGGTTAAATTGCGGTTTGGGTAATATAAAGGTTTATTTATTGAGCCTTAGTCTTAATGCTTTTTATTAACTGGCCATTAATAAAATTGAACTGGTAAACTTAAAATGAACTTGGAAAAGAGATTTTAGGTTAAGACCTTAGACTCAATAGCCCACGATCTTCCTTGAGGATAGATAACCCTTTAATAGATTTTCTTACAGGATAGGAATATACCTGTCGGGCGGGGGTAACCATAATTGGAACATAATCTTAATGAATTCAGATAACTTGGTTAACATAGGAATATGATTAATTGAGTTATACTGGGTATTTGTATTTGATCATCGGAAGAGTCTTTTAGATAATTTCGTGTTCCAGGTTAATAAACCAATATATTAAACTATCATAAAATAACCACTTCATCTTTTTAAAAAAGATATTTGAAGGATTCACAACCCTGGATAGTTTTATAAATTTGAATTTTCTTCAATCTACTTTCAAGCAATTTATTTACTTTTTTTAATTTTAAAGTCACCACCCAATCAAACAATCAATGCATTAGATACTTGTAAACATTTAGCTTCATAAATTGATAACAAAAGGTTTTAAGTCCTCGTGGGATCGATACTTTTTATACTACTTGAACGATACGTGCGCTTGCGTTATACGCGTGTGATTACGTACCGGTCAAGTTTTTGGCGTCGTTGCCAGAGACTTATTTATCTTTCACTATTAGTTTTGGGGTTAGATACGTTACTTGTATCTAATTTCTTTTTACTTATTGTTTTTGTTTTCTTGTATTTTAGGTTCTCAGAAACTACATGAGACGAACCAGAAGCTTTGAACTCTGACCGCTTGGCCCAGAAATTGAAAAAACCATCAGACAGTTGAGAAGGGAAAGGCGAGAAGGCCAAGAAACTTTAGTCAACATGGAACCTGAACCTTTGGAGGTTGTACCACCAATACCCATTCGATACAGAACCATTTCGGTGGTCGACGGCTTCATTTCCTGTATTATACTTCCTCATTTACTAGCAAATGTGTGTGACATCAAAACATGCATTCAGATGATTCAGCAGTCAGTGCAGTTTGGGGGGAAGCAACTGAAGATCCTAATACCCACATCAGCAACTTTCTGGAAGTTTGCGACACTTTTAATTACAATCGAGGAGCTGAAGAAGCAATGAGACTGCAGGTTTTTCCATACTCCTTGAAAGACAAAGCTAAAGCTTGGCTACATTCACTACCAACAGGTTCCATCACAACTTGGAACACTTTAGCCACAAAATTTCTTGCAAAGTACTTTCCACGGCCAGAACTGGAAAGCTGAGGAATGACATCACATCCTTTGTGCAACAACACTCGGAAACTCTCTACGAAGCGTGGTAAAGGTACAAAGATTTGCTCCGGAAATGTCCTCACCATGAGATTCCAAAATGGCTTCAAGTCCAAACTTTCTATAATGGACTTTATGGACTGATGAGAACCACAATCGATACTGCTGCTGGAGGAGCTTTAATGGCAAAAGGAGAAGAACAAGCCTGGTACCTAATCGAAGAAATGGCCAACAACAATTCCTTGTGGCTAACAGAAAGGAGCATGATCCAAAGAATTGCAGGAATATATGAAGTTGGAGCCAATACAGCAGTCAACGCCAAGCTAGATCAGATATGCAAATTCATAGAGACTCTTACCACTGGATCCACAAGTTCACCATATGGAGGAGCACCAAAACCAAACCAACTTGAAGAAACGGTGAATTATGTCAACAATTTCAACAGACAGTGGAACAATCCATATTCCAACACCTACAACCTAGGGTGGATGAATCATCCCAATTATTCATAGGGCAACAATTCAGGGCAAAAGAACAATCCACCACCTGGATTCCAACAGTAGAACTATCCACCACATGGATTCCAGCAACAGAACAAAAGCCATGAGCAGGCAAATGAACCAGGAATAGCATAAGTGCTGGCTCAGTTAAAAAAGTATGATGCTATATTTCAAAGCCAATCCACTTCCATCAAAGCATTGGAGAATCAAATTGGACAACTGGCCAATACTCAGAGTTACAGACCGCCAGGGAATCTTCCCAGCAACACAGAACCAAATCCAAGGAACATAGGGAATGAGCAGTGTCATGCCATAATGTTAAAAAACGGTCCTGAAATCAACAAAGATGTTGGAGCCAAAACAACTACTGAGGAAGTTCCAAAAGAAACAAATCAATAGATGGAGGAAAAAGAAGCAAAGGAAAAAGAACAGATCACTCCACCTCCACATTTTCTTCAGCGTCTTCAGAAAAACAAACTGGACAAGCAGTTTGCTCATTTCCTGAAAGTGTTCAAAAAGCTGCACATCAACATTTCATTTGCAGAAGCCTTGGAACAAATGCCCATCTATGTCAAATTCATGAAAGACATTCTTTTATAAAAACGGAGATTGGGAGATTACGAGACAGTAGCATTGACAGAAGAATGCAGCGCCATCATTCAGAGGAAGCTTCCCCTAAAGTTGAAAGATCTTGGCAGTTTCACCATTCTTTGCATCATAGGAGAACATAACTTTGGTAGGGCTTTATGTGATTTAGGTGCAAGTGTTAACTTGATGCATTTTTCTTTTTTCAGGAAACTGCAGATTGGAGAAACAATGCCCACTTCAGTCTCTCTACAACTTGCTGATAGAACGCTCGTATTTCCAAGAGGCATAGTTGAGGATGTGCTGGTAAAGGTTGAAAATTCATTTTCCCAGCAGATTTTATTGTCATTGATATGGAGAAAGACGCAGACGTGCCAATCATCCTTGGGAGACCGTTCTTAGCTACAGGTCGAACCATTATTGATGTACAAAAAGGAGAATTAACCATGAGGGTACATGACCAAGAAGTAACATTCAATGTTTTCAAGGCCATGAATTTCACAGATGATGAAAAGAAGGAGGAATATTTCAGACTTGATATGATACACAGAACCATTCAGAACTCCAATGCAATGCAAAGTTCTATTGACAAACTTAAAACATGTCAATTGCCTGTGGAGCCTGAAGATAAAGCGTCTTTTGCACTGAAAAAGCCAATTTTTGCACTACAAGCAACAGAAGAGAAAAAGTTCCACCAGCTCAACGAATTGGAGGAATTTCACAATCAGCCTTTTTAGGATGCCAAATTGTACAAAGAAAAGGCAAGGAAAATACATGATGAGAAGTTAGTGCGCATACAACTTAAACTAGGGCAGAAGGTACTGTTAAACAAATCAATGGTGAAATTCTTCCCATGGAAGCCAAAATCACGGTGGTTAGGTCCATTTGTGATCACCAAGGTTTTACTAGACAGAGCCGTTGAGATACGTGATCCTGACTCCAACAAAACATTCAAGGTTAAAAACAAGCGTGTCAATCACTACTGGGGAGAATCATTTGAGCGACAAAAGAAAGTGACACACTTTCATATCCAGCCTAACGTTTGAGAAGTCACGTCTAGCTGACGACGTTAAACTTAGCGCTAGCAGGGAGGCAACCCATGCAATTTATGTATATATTGTGATTTAGTGTGATTTAATTTTGTGTGTTTAGTTTTTACAGATTACGACATTTCAGGATGGAAGAAATTCTCGAAAATCTTCACAAGCAATTTCCTTCTCTCCCTCAAAACTCTCTGATGAAAGTCTACAAAGCTCGCTTGGAACGGATGAGACTACTGATGATACATGATTTTCCTAATGACATTCGTTGGGTAATCGAAGCACGGGTCCGATCAGTAGGTGAGTATTATGATTCCTGTAATTCTTATTTGCTTAGATTTGGAAGAAGCACCTATGCAAAGAAACGTAGAGCTAAGAAAATGGGTGTTTGTTACAAATGTGCACGCTGGAATTGCAATACTCGTTGTCGTTATTTAGGAATGGTGTCTGATAATCGCGAAGAAAAAATTAAATTTATTAGGGATGGCTTGAGTAAGGAGTCTGTAGATAATATATCTTCGACTCTTGAGACGCATCCCAGTGGATATATTTATATAGCCATTCGCAAATTACATACACAATTCCAAAAAGAAAGACAACAGTTAAGTCTTGGGAATCTGACTCAAAAAGATCCTGTTTACCATTTATAAGAAAATTAGATGGGAAGCTTGTCTCTGATGTATAGACGTCAATCAAGCCGCTACATTTCTTGTACATATTATATCTCTTTGTCTTTTCCTAATAATCGTAATTTTTTTTGTTGTTTTCTTTTATTTTCTTTGACAGGATCCAGACCTTTTTACTTTCACGATTTATTTTACTATTTAACTAATAATTGTCATTTGGCAGGTACTAATGCTATTATTTTACTCACCCTTTTTAGGTATTATAAATTCAACTCATCATTGCACTTTTGAAGACATCCAGAGTAAAACATGGAAGCCACTTCAAGAAGACGAGTTGAAAATATCTGTGTGTTTTGCGGTACTAGTGTTGGTGTTTAGCCACAATACATAGAGGCAGCACATGAATTTGCTCGAGTCTTAGCTGCAAAGAATATGCACTTAGTATATGGCGGAGGCAATCTTGGACTTATGAGGATTGTTTCAAAAGCTGTACAGGAGGGAGGCAGTCACGTTTTAGGAATCATCCCAAAACCCTTGGCGGAGGTAAATCTTATTGGACCATCAAACGGAGAAGAGCTAATTGTGCCAGGTATGTCTGAACGACTGGTAGAAATGATTAACCGTGCTGATGCTTTTATTGCTTTGCCAGGTGGATTGGGTATATTGGAGGAAATTATTACAGTATTATCTTGGGCAAACTTGAACATACACCAGAAACCGCTTGGACTGTACAACGTTGAAGGATTTTCTGATTTTCTTTGTGTGTTTCTTGATGATGCCCAGAGAAATGGGTTCGTGACAAAACCTATGAAAGAACTCCTCTTTACTGCCAGAACTACTCCGGATCTAATTGACCAAATCTTAGCCTATGAACCACAAATTGACCCTATCATTTCAAAGATAAATTGGTCCGAGGACGATAGTGGTAACATGCGTCAGATTAATCTGGATCTTAACCTTTAACTTTTCGTGTAGAATTTCAGCTAACCAGGTACTATCTTCTAAACTCTTCTTCTACTGTTTAAGACATTGGGAAAAATGTCTCAGTTAGGTTGGGGGAGGGAATTAGTTGATCAGTATCTTATTTTTAGTGGTGTGTTGTTTTTTTTTTGTCCAAAATTTTTCGAAAAATATAAAAAAATTGAAATTTTTTCAAAAATTACAAAAATATTTTGTGTTTTTGTGTTTTTATTTTGACTAAAAAGGTAAAATTGGTAAGAGATAGCTGAGTAAGGAGTTTCCACTTCTGAGACGTGTCTAAAACCTATTTCGGAACAAGTTAATTTTTGTTTATTTCATTTTGAATTATTTTAGTTTGTGAATTCTCCATAATACTGACTAAAATTGATCTTTATATGCTCAGTTGGTAGGTATTATCAACATGCATGGTAACATACGGACATGAGTTGTAATTGAAAAGTTTGTAATATTTAGTGCTCTAGTTTAATTGGAGAAAGCATCTCAAAAGGTGATGGAGTAAAAAAAAAAAAAAAAACGTTTGAGGTCCGAGTTATTAAGTCTGTAAGGGTGTTTTAACACCTAGTGCCCCAAAGCCAACTGGTTTGTGAGTCACTGGCCCAAAAATCGCTACATGGATCAAAGATGTTGCAAATATATATATATCTGAAGTCTGAGTAATTAAGTCCGTAGGGGTGTCTTAACACCTAGTGCCCTAAAGCCAACTGGTTTGGGAGCCACCGACCCAACACTCGTTACATAGATGGAAGATATTGTATATAAAAAAAAATCAAAAATCAAAGAAACAAATCAAAAAAATCAGAAAAATTATTCCATTGCTGCAAAAAGGTGTGAATTCTGATAAAACTTTAGGACAAAAATATTACTCCCTTATCAACTGCATTTATGACTGTTGTGGGCAAAAATGAGTTGATTAATATTTTTTCGGCTGTGCATATGGAGAATGGTAAATATAATCGGAGAATTTACTTATTCGGTAATTTAGAAAGAAAGAAAATAACTAGTAACTTAGAGTAGAAGTTTCACCTGATTAGTCACTAACTTCTTTATTCTCTTTTCTCTTGTCTTTTTCCTTTTGTGTGCATTAGTTTTATTATCTTTTTACTTTTGTAAAACGTTTATGGGTATCGTTGCTGTAGGCCCTCACGAGACTATAAATCGTCCACTAGGGACACCTATGGGGTTTAAAGGCTTGTTGCATATGCTAAATGCAACCGTGATCCCTACGAAAGTGGCTTAGTTTAATTTTAATTGTTTCTTGTATTTTATTTTGTTGTTTTGCTCGAGGACTAGCAAAATGTTAGGTTTGGAGTGTGATGAACGAAAAATATATCAATATTTACCGCCCCTTTTACTTAATATTATGTTTAATTTCTCGGGTTTGAAGAACGTTTTGATGTATTTTAGTTTATTTTGCAGATAAAATAATATTGGGACACAATGAAATCATTTAGGATGAAATATGGGTCAAATAAGGGCAAATATGGACTTGACATATTAATTTTGGAGATTGGAAACTTGAAAGGGCGTTTTAACGAAGTGCAGTTTTGGAAATTCCAATTTTGCGCATCTGTCGTATTTTGGGCATAAATATCCGATTAAGCTAATTCAAGTTCCAGATTAAATAAGACTCAAAGCTCTAAAACTGTTAAAGACAAAATAATTTCTAATTCCTAAAATTTCATGCCCGAAATTGATGAACCATCCAAAAGTGTGTTGTGTGTAATTATTAAAGTCATTTTCAATCATTTTCAAAGTAAAAAAAAATAAATAATAAATTAATAATAAAAATTATCAAATCAACACCAAACATGATAAGAAATTAGTGGAGCAATTAATAATGGATTTGGTGGAGCAATTAGTTGAGTAATTAATAATGAATTTGGTGGATGATTTGATGAAGGCAAAATTTTGCCTATAAATACCAAGCCATTTAATTTGTAAATTCAGACTTTCTTCTAAAGAATTCCTTAAGAATACTAAGAAGATTGTATCTTGTTTATTTATTTACAGCTTTCAGTAATTAATTTCCGCTTTCGCACTTTCTTTTCTTAACTTTTCAGTTTTTACTTTCCGCAATTTACTTTTACGCACAATACTTTTCTTTCTTTAATTTTCAGTTTTTACTTTTCAGTAATGAGGAGGTAACTCCCCTTTGCTGGGGTAAAAAGTAAAACTTTTATTACTAATATTTAGATTAATCTCCCTTAATTATAATATATAAACTAGTTAAAACCTGATTTAACGAGGATACCGCCATATTGGTCGGTTGGTAATTATTTAAATTGGTTTTAACCTGACTAAATTGGATACCGCCTAATTGGTCGGTTGGTAATTAATTATTAATTTGACTTAATCCGGATACCGCCTATATGGCTTGTTGGTAATTATCATGCAAAGTTAATATATTATATTAAGGGAGATATCTAAAATAGAAGTAATAAAAGTGGATCCTTTTAGCATTTTATTTTATTGTACTTTTACTTTATTTACTTTTCAGCAATTTACTTTTCAGCATTTACTTTTCAGCAATTTCCTTTCAGCATTTACTTTCCGTCAGTTACTTTTACCATTTACTTTTCAGCATTTACTTTATGTCTTTTCTTTTATTTAAGTTTTTACTACCCGTAAATATGTGTAGTAACTAAACCAATTATCTGGGGTTGTGATGAAGTCCAATATCACCGGTTTATAAGGGTTTAAATTATGGTTTGGGTAATATAAAGGTTTATTTATTGAGCCTTAGTCTTAATGCTTTTTATTAACTGGCCATTAATAAAATTGAACTGGTAAACTTAAAATGAACTTGGAAAACAGATTTTAGGTTAAAGACCTTATACTCAATATCCCACGATCTTCCTTGAGGATAGATAATCCTTTAATAGATTTCCTTACAGCATAGGAATATACCTATCGGGCGGGGGTAACCATAATTAGAACTTAATCTTAATGAATTCAGATAACTTGGTTAACATATGAATATGATTAATTGGGTTATACTGGGTATTTGTATTTGACCATCGGAAGAGTCTTTTAGATAATTTCGTGTTCCAGGTTAATAAACCAATATATTACACAAACGTAAAATAACCACTTCATCTTTTAAAAAGATATTGGAAGGATTCACAACCCTGGATAATGTTATAAATTTGAATTTTCTTTAATCTACTTTCAAGCAATTTATTTACTTGTTTTAATTTTAAAGTCACCACCCAATCAAAAAATCAATCCATTAGATACTTGTAAACATTTAACTTCATAAATTGATAACAAAAGGTTTTAAGTCCTCGTGGGATCGATACTTTTTATACTACTTGAATGATACGTGCGCTTGCGTTATACGCGTGTGATTACTCACCGGTCACCGGCTAGCACTATTCTAACTTCTACCCAATTACATAATACAATAAAGAAACCTCATTACATTGAGGGGAATTGGTGAGAAGAGAATTACAAAGAGTCATGAGATAAAGGCTGGACACGCAGATCCAATTTAATAATTTCTAAATTTATTACAATAATTTCCAAAATTGTCCTCACCCATCTAATATTCATCTGATATACATTATTCATTCAATACATCCATGTATTCACACAAAGCATGTTATTCAATCAATCTAATCCAATTAATTAATCTTTGAATTAAGTGATCATCCAATGTTCAAACAACGATTTGATTTGCGCGAGTCCAACTCGTTTTAAGAATAAGTACTCAAAGTGCGTATTCTTTAATTATATCGAACTATAATTTTAAATCCAATTTAATTTGTATTCAATACTAATTCTTATTTAATTTCAAATTAAATAATTACACTTTTAATGTGCCTTTACGACTTAGATTCTAAATCTAATCTTAATGGGTCTTAAAGCTCAATTAACATCCAATGTCAATTAATTAAGTCCAATGAGCTTTTAATTAATTTCATAAGGCATGAGCTTTGGCCAATATGGATCAAATCCAAATGTCAAGGCCCAATTAAGGAATCACCCTATTTTCCATAAAATTAATTTCGGCCCATTAGGCCCAATTATATTTAAAAGGCCCATTAATTATATTTGGACTTAATGGAATGGTTTTAGGCCCATTTGGATCCAATCCAATTGTCCTAAACCAACTTGGCCAAACCAAGCCCATTAGGCCCAAATATAACAATTTTAGCCCAATTCCAAATTAAGTCTAATTAATTAAATTCTAATATTTCAAATATCACAATTTATTTAATTAAAGTGTATAGCCATAATTAATTATTCAAATTAACATTTCCAAAATACCAATTTACATAATTAATCATGCTTTATCATTTTCAATACATGTCCAACATTATTGAAACAAAATCAAGTCATTAACATGCTCCTTCCTTAACTCACGGTTTTTATGCATAAAATTAACCAATTTTGATTTCAATCAAATTAAATCACAAATCAATATATCTCATGCTTTTTAAACACATCCAATGGTCTTAAAAAATCAAAATCACCATGAGCTTGGGGTTCATTACATTCGGCCATGGCAAGCAAAATTAGGGAAAATTAATCCAATTTATTTTCTAAAATTTTAAGATGCTTAAATCTAATTTAACATCATCCAAGCTTAACCAAACCATCAATTTGAAGATATCATGCTCAAATCACAAAATCCCCAAAATAAAGTATATAAACCCTAAGTTCATTTCATGCTTAAATAGATTTAGTAGAATAAAATAACAATTTGAGTAAAAATAAAAATGTTTGATTTGTTTGAAGTGATCATAAATTTTAAATTAGATTACAACAATAAAATAAAATACTGTGGCTATGGGATCTACTTTTAATATTTTTAATTTAAAAATCTTACTTTTTATAATATATAAATTGTTATTATTACCGAGTTAATTTATTTCAGAAATTAATTATGCCAAAACATATAAAACCAGCCATAATGCCGGTGATAATAAAGATTGTCAATAATTAATCCAGAATTAAATTAAATATTAATCATTAGATTAGAATTTATATATTAAAATATAAGTGAGATTAATCTATATTTTCATATTAAAAGCTTCACTCTTTACCCCAACAGGACGAGATTAGCTACTCATGATTTGAATAAAAACACACATAATTTTATTACTGAAAGTAAAAGAAATTAAAAGAAAGCTTTTAAGAAATAAAACACACAAGAGCTAGAACTCCATAAACTTTCAGAGAAAACTATGGAATCCGGGTTGATTTTCTAAGGTGTTGAGCACCTCTATTTATAGTAGAGGGCTCATC
Source organism: Zanthoxylum bungeanum (assembly GCA_019454045.1). Taxonomy (NCBI): domain Eukaryota; kingdom Viridiplantae; phylum Streptophyta; class Magnoliopsida; order Sapindales; family Rutaceae; genus Zanthoxylum; species Zanthoxylum bungeanum. The sequence goes on from SKCR01021017.1 coordinate 170,165, forward strand.
ACTATCTGCTCTCATTTATCATGCAATTTGCAAATTTACAAATTACAAGATTTGTGGGAAATGACATTCCGCCAAAAGGTGGATGTCATTTCCTACCTTTCATATTTTATTTTATTTTTTATTTTTGTTTTTCTTTCTTGTTTTTGTCTTTAATAATTATATAGAATACTCTTTGGAATTTTCATCAATTTCGGCCTTGAAAACTTGAGAATTAGAAAATCTTATCAACAACAAAGTTGTATATCTTTGAGTCTTCTTTCAGTTTGAACTGAAATCATCTCAATCCAATATCGCAGTAAAAAGTAATGGCAAAAATATAAAAATTACGCAGGGCTTGAATTTATGAATTTGTACACTATTAGAACACCATGTCAAGTTTTTGGCCTTCAAAATCCAAATGTCATGTCCATTTATTTAATTATGCATCCAAATTATTATTTCACCTACTTAAGAAATAAAAATCACAATAAAAAAAATATAAATCATAAATTTAATTATTATTTTACAAATATGCTAAATTAAGGGGATTAATGAAACTACAAGTGTAAAATGATTAATTTTTCTTTTAATAAATGTGTACTTTTTAGTGTTCATAACACCCCTAACTAGCTTAATATTAGACCCTAGTAATTTAAGCGAAAAAAACTTTAAAAATATAAATTTTTATCCAAATTAATATTTGTTTTATTTCTTTCTAAATGATTAAATAAGTAAATTCTCATGTACTTTTTACCATTCTTCTATACACACATAAAACAAGGTATCAATCTATTATTGTACCTACAATATTCAAAGGTCTTGTTGAAAAGAGAGTAATATTTTTGTTCTAGAGTAATATCAGAATTCACACTTTTGGGCAATGAAAATTTATTTATAAACATAAAAATAGTTTTTTTTTTAAAAAAAAATAATAACGCATCTTCAATCCTTGTAACGAGCTTTGGGTCAATAACTCCCAAACCAGTTGGCTTTAGGGCACTAGGTGTTAAGACACCTCTACGGACTTAATTGCTGGATCTCATATGTTAAAAAGAAGAAGTGTCTGATTTCCTTAAGCTTTCTCTTTAACCAAGGTAACAAGCTTTCGGCCAGTGACTCCCAAACTAGTTGGCTTTAGGGTACTAAGTGTTAAAATACCCCTACAGACTTAATTGCTCGAGATAGAGAGGTTACGAAATCAAACGTATTCACACATTTTTTTTTATAAACTCAAGCTCCACCATTTTACGCAAACAATTACTGCTTACTAATGCAAGATGTCCGATTACTAAGTAAAATTTTTATCATCAGTTTTTTATTAAACTAACTCAAGCTCTACCGTTTTACGCGAATAATCACTGCTTGCTGAGGCAAGATGTCAGTTACTAAGTAAAAGCATGATTAATTTTTTTTTTAAATAAAAATATAAATTTGGCTGCCTTTAGGTGCTACTTCCAACAAACTAGAGAACTGAATATTACAAAATTTTCACTTACAACCCATGATAATATGTTACCGTGTATGTTGATAATATCTGTCAAATGAGCATATGAATATCAAATTTAATCAATATTATGGAGAATTCATAAATTTAAATGATTCAAAAGGAAAGAAATAAAAATAATTTGTTACGAATTAAATGGAGCTACGTCTCAAGAGCAAAAACTACTTACACTGCCATCTCCGAACAATAATTCCACTTGTTTAGTCAAACATTTGTTGTTAGTTTGTGTGTAGTTTATTTTTTGAAAACAGAAAATCAAAACAAAATATTTTTACACACAAAATAACAACAAAGCAAAAACAACATAATAATTTTGTTTTTTTTTTTACATAAAACAATAACATAAAAACGGGAAAAAAAATTTGAAAGAAAAACACAACAATGAAACATAAAACAAAATCATATAGTCAACTATCCCCTCCCCCCAATCAAATTGAGACATTGTCCCCAAAGTCTGAATAAGAAGAAACAGAGTTTAGAATACATCACCTAGTAGTGTGGAATTGACAATTGAATCTACGACTATTTAAAAGAAAAATTACAGATTAAGATCAAAGTCCACTCTACGCTTCTTGCCACGATCATTATCAGACCAATTCAACTTGGAAAGAATAGGGTCGATTTTTGGTTCATAAGCTAAGAGTTGATCAATTAATTCATCAGATTTTCTTGTAGTTAGGATTTCTGGGTTCAGAATTCATTTAGGATCAATCAAGATATTTTGGATCTACATAAATGCAAAGAAAAAAGGAAAACGAGATGCAGAAAATACAACAAAAAAACAAATACAAAAATTAATAATAAAAAGAAAAAAAAATACAAGGATTATCTACTAAATTTATTCCGTGGCAACCGCGCTAAAAACTTGACATGCTCAAAAAGTGATTCTTTACTCTCAAGTATAAGAGTGTCAAAGTAATAAAATATTCCGGTAAGTCCGAGGTCGATCCGCAGGGAATAGATTTAGTAAAATAAAATAACAATTTGAGTAAAAATAAAGAGGTTTGATTTGTTTGAAGTAATTGGAAATTTTAAATTAGATTACAATAATAAAATAAAATACTGGGGGCTAGGGAATCCACTTTTAATATTTCAAATTTAGAAATCTTACTTCTTATAATATATAAATTGTCATTATTATTGAGTTAATTTATTTCATGAATTAATTATTCCAAAACATATAAACCAGCCATAAAGGCAGTGATAACAAAATTTGTCAATAATTAATCGAGAATTAAATTAAATATTAATCATTAGATTACAATTTATACATTATAATATAAGTGAGATTAATCTATATTTTCATGTTAAAAGCTTCACCCTTTACCCCAGAATGACGAAATTAGCTACTCATGATTTGCATAAAACACACATAATTTTGTTATTGAAAGTAAAAGAAATTACAAGAAAGTTTTAAAAAAAATAAAACAAACAAGAGCTAGAACTTCATAAATTTTCAAAGAAAACTATGGAATCCGGGATGATTTTCTATGGTGCCGAGCACCTCTATTTATAATAGAGGGCTCAACACTCTCTTCTCTTATTTATCATGCAATTTGTAAATTGTATGATTTGTGGGAAATGACATTCCACCGAAATGGGATTAAGGAAAAATATAAAAGGGGATTAATTTTTATTTTAATTATAAAACGTAAAAAAATATATGCTAAATTAATTATTATTTTACAAATATGCTAAATTAAGGGGATTAATGAAACTACAAGTATAAAATGATTAATTTTTCTTTTAATAAATGTGCACTTTTTTAGTGTTCATCATACCCCCAACCAGCTTATTATTAGTCCATAGTAATTTAAGCGAAATAACTTTAAAAAGATAAATTCTTATCCATATTAATATTCATTATACCTACAATATTCACAGGTCTTGTTGAAAAGAGAGTACTATTTTTGTTTTAGAGTTATATCAAAATTCACACTTTTTGGCAATAAAAATATATTTATAAACAAAAAAAATAGTTTTTTTTTTTAAAAATAATAATAATAATACATCTTCAATCATTGTAACAAGAGTTGGGTTAGTGACTCCCAAACCAGTTGGTTTAGGGCACTAGATGTTAAGACACCCCTACGGACTTAATTGTTGGATCTCATATGTTAAAAAGAAGAAGTGTCTGATTTTCTTAAGCTTTCTCTTTAACCCATGTAACGAGCTTTGGACTAGTGACTCACAGACCAGTTTGCCTTGGGGCACTAAATGTTAAAACACCCTTACAGACTTAATTGCTCGAGATAGAGAGGCTATGAAATCGAACTTACCAATTTTCTAATTATGCATTCAAAGTATTATTTCACGTACATAAGAAATAAAAATAAAAATAAAAATATATAAAATGTAAATTTAATTATTAACTTACAAATATGTTAAATTAAGGGGATTAATGAAATTACAAGTGTAAAATGATTAAATTTTCTTTTAATAAATGTGTGCTTTTTAGTGTTCATCAGCTGATATGAGGAACGTGTCTGGACTTAGAGAGTCCAACAATATGAAGTTTACTCGTTGAGCACTTGGGTAGTTGATAATGTTTGATGATAAATAATATTTAATATTATAATTATCAACTAAAATAATTAATTATTATTGGATAACATTAATTATTTACTTTGACCCAATTTAATTAATTGGATTAATCCAAAGAATCATACAACGACTTTGTTGTAAGTTCATAAATATCTCTACCATTGGAGGATATTTTGGTAATTAAAAATATGTAATTATGATGAGTGATATTTATATCACTATTTCCCACTCATCTAACCTAATATTTTGTATAGTTTCTCGAGTTTTGTGAACGTTTTGTGTTATTTTATAGATAAATAAAGTTGGGAAAGCATTGGAAGCAATTTGGGGCCAAAATAGAAAAAAAATGACAAAAGGGCAATTCGGTAATTTTCTAGTGTCGCGACGCCAAGACCTTCAGCTTCGCGCCGCCTAACGTGCGTCAGACATGCTAACGTGCGCCGAGGGACATGTGTCAGAATCTGAGAAATTGGACTTGCTAACGAGCGCCGATCTTGCTAACGTGCGCCGACTGTCACGTGTCATCATCACAGAAGATCTGCTAAAATACGCCGACTGCCACGTGTCGAAATCTCATTGGACCAAAGCAAGCGTGTGCCACATGTCAATCTCTCATTGGACCGAATATTGGACAAATCACATGTTGCCATGTGTCGACCTCTCATTTGACCGATCCTAAGCGCATGCCACATGTTAACTTTTCATTGGACCGAAAAGCCATCCAATTATAGTGCGCCGCATGTCACCTTCTGATTGCGCCGCTCTACCGCGTGACATATGTCACCTCCTGATTGTGCCGACATCTTACGCGTGGTCAAACTGCGTAGACGAGATACGCCTGCTAGCGTCGCGACACCAGACACTTCAGCGTCGCGACGCCTGAAGCCGATTTTGCCTATAAATTCAGGTATTCTTCACTTCATTTGGTGTGCTTTCCTTGGGATTTTTTCCCTGATTTCATAGGAAGCATCTAGTTTTTGTAATATTTAAAATTATGTATTTTTATTTTTAGTTTTTATTACATCTTTTTATTTATTTACTTTATGTTTTGTTGTTAAATTTCCGCTGGGGTAAAAGGTGAAACCTTTAATATAATTATCTAGGTAAATCTCACTTAATTATAATTTATAAATTATAATTTAACCGGATTAATTAATGGCATACTTTATTACCGCCTATATGGTTGGTCTAAATATAAATTACTTTACCGCCTATATGGCTGGTCTTTATGTGACAGATAATTACCGCCTATATGGCTGGTGTAGTTGGACTAAATGGATTACCGTCTATATGGCTGGTTTTAAATGTTTAACATTATTAATTCCTGAGAAAGCAGAACATAAAATAATTTTTATATTATAATAAGTGAGATTCATAGATAAGAAATATTAAATGTGGATCCTCTAACCCCCAGCATTTTATTTTTATTCTAGGGAAGTGATGAAACACAATATCCACACACTTAATAATTGATTTTCTTTATTGGGAAATTCTTTAGTTTGTTTATTGAGTCTTAAGCTTAATGCTTTTTGTTGTCAGATCACCAATAAGATTGATGTGGTAAACTTAAAATGAACTAGACATAGGAATTTTAGGTTTCAGCCTTAGATTCAATAGCCCACGATCTTCTTTGAGGATAGATAACATTTTAATAGATTTCCTTACAAGATAGACATATACCTGTCGGGCGGGGGTAGCCACAATTGGAACTTGATCTTAATGAATCCAGGTAATTTGGTTGACATAGACATATGGTTCAATTGGGTTATACTGGGTATTTGCGTCTGACCATCGACAGAGGCTTTTGCATAATTTCGTGTTCCAGGTTAGCAAACTGATTTATTACACATAAATAAGAGAATCAATTCATCTTTATAATAATATTGTGTGGAGTCATGACCCTAGATCCTTGAGTCTTTTCTTTTATTTTCCTTAGTATTTTCTTTTGAGTCTGTTTTTATTTTATTTTGCAACGTTTTTATTTTATTTTGCAAAACCACATTCAACCAACCAAAAGCAATCAATTCCCTTCTCCCTATAATTAGATACTTGTAAATAAATAGTATCAATAATTAATAACAACAGTAGGAATTAAGTCCTCGTGGGATTGATATTTTTATACTACTTGAATGATACGTACGCTTGCGTTATACGTGTGTGTTTACGCCGGTCAAATAATATGTGTATTTGGCTTGATTTAATTGGATTAAATCAAAGTGGTAGACAATGAACTAATCCATTTATTAAACTTTGTCTAGATTTAATTGGATTAAATCGAAGTGGTAGACAAAAGTGATTAATCACATCTAATTTTACATATTTGGACAAATTGGATTAAGCCACCTAAAAGTTAATTAGAACTTTTATTAATTAAAAATTACGTAAGTTTTGCTATAAAATGCAAGCTTGAGCAAGTTTTTGATTAAACTTGAGCTTAAAAAAGTTAAGCTTGTGAAAGCTAAAACAAACAAGATTTAGAAATATTAGCCTAAGTAAAATAAGTGCTTGCAGAATCTTTGTAAGTTCTCTACAATTTTCAACAATGAGAAATCAAAATTGAATCTTGGAATCAAGCTTGCTAGCATTGGAATCAAGATTGGATCTTGGAGTCAAGCTTCCTAGTTTTAGAAGTTCTCTATAATATTTCAACAAGGAGAAGAAGATTGGATCTTGGAATCAAGCTTATTAGCTGAGTTTGATCTTCTCTAAAGCTATGTTTTATAGTGAGTTGTTTTCATTAATGAAACATATAGTGATGCATTATGTATTGGATACATAATAACATAGCTTGATGTTGAAATAAGGCTAATGAATTGTGTATAGATGCCTTGGAAGCATAAATACAATATGCTTGTTATTGGGTCAAATATGTTCATGTTGGACATGGAACATAAAATTATCCATGAGTCGCTCCATTCTAGAATCACTTGACCACATTTGAGTGATATAGAATTGCTCATGAGTCACTTCATTATGAGATTTTAATTTGGTTTTTGTTTTGATTCAAACTATTGCATATATGTATTTAAAATACATGTATGTTTATTGTATAACATGTGTTGATGTTGGTTTTGATGTTAAAATTGGAATTTTAGGTGTACTGAAATGTTTAGAGAAAATTGGAATTGTTTAGAATTGAATTAAAGGCAAAATACTCTCTGCCAATATTTTACACAGGGAAGTGTCACGACACTCACCTCTCAGAGTTGCGGGAGTCGCGACGCTCACCTTTGCGCGTCATGATTTTAAGCATTTGCATATTGGATGTTGCGACACCCAAGTCCGAGCATCGCGACACCCCGACAGCTACTACCCAAGAGAGCTGAAACTTCATTTTATCCATTCTAGAGTTTCCGTACTCCGATTCAACCCTGGTTTTTTTCTTGCGAAATTGTAATGGAATATAGTATTCTATAAAATAATTTAAAAATACACATATCTTTGATATCCGTAAGTTAGATCCACTTCCGCTGCTTGGGAAACCGATCTGACCCTAGGGGTCCCACATTTGCCCCAACAGAACGGTATCAGAGCAGGTTTTAATCACAATACCATCAATATTTTGAGGGTATAAGTGATCAGAACTTATATTATTTCGGTAAAATATTAGATGTAGCGTGATGTGTTGATGTATTCACCCAATACCGTCGTTATTGTAAGGGTGTAATTAAGAAGCTCATTAATGTACATTGACAAGTATACACCTGTAACACGTCTTAATCTAATACCGTCATTATTATGAGGATACAAAATATTCAGGACCAAACTTAGGAGTCACATGGATGTGATTGACCTTTTAGGTCTACTTATTGAGTTTATGAAGGCCAATACCGTCATTATTATTAGGCTAGAGTAAATGTCATGGGATCCACTTCACCTTATGAAATTTTGATAGTCAAATATCTATTTTTCTATTAAAGGAGATTACGAAATTATGTAAAGTAGCGGGAGGGCACTAATAGATTTAAAATCCATAATCGTATTAGTATTTTTATGAAAATGTTCTACTAGTGTTTAATTGTTGTCTTATAGAAGGTTGCCGCAAATCCATTAGTGCGACTTTTGGATTCCAATAAACTGAAAGGAGTCTCAAACTACTTAGAGTAAGAGATGATCATCCGCCTTGTCTTGCAGTTAAAACGATTGAGATATGCTGCCTTTGTGATGCATTCGATGCAAGCCATATATGAAGAGCCTCACAACATGTTACGTTTGGCGGAACGTGATTTGAAGAAAGGGAATCTCATTTTTTACCTCCATGGTGGAGCAAGCTCTTCAAAGACTTTTAGGAAGTCTGAGAAGTTTAAAATGGGAAATAAGAAGAAACAGTCCAATAAACAAACTGCAAGACCGCGTGTAGCTTGTGATGCATATCTACATTACTAGAAGTCTGGACACTGGAAACATGATTGTCTAGAGCTGAAACGAAAAACAGCAACCCATGTATGCTTTGTATTTTTCCTATTATTGATATCTCATTAGCATTAGATGCAAATAATAGTTGGGTGTTAAACACCGGTAGTCCCACTCATATTTGCAACTCAATGCAAGCCATGATAGTTAATAGAAGGCTAAACAAAGGGGAGATACGACTTAGAGTTGAGAATGTCGAGACATCGGATGTCAATGCCATAGGAACATTTGTTCTAGATCCCTCTAATTGATGTAAATTAATTTTACATGACTGTTATTATATTCTCTCTCTTATCAGACTGATAATATCTTTACCGATATTGGATAAAGAGGGATATAAAATAAATATTAAAGATAGTGTTTTATATTTATATGATAAAGACAAATATTTGATATGTGAATGTTCTTTATCTAACTGTCATTATGTTTTGGAAATATATCAAGAGGTCATTAATGTACAGGAAAATACAAGTAAAAGATCTGAATTAAATAATACTAAATTATCGCATATGAGTTTGGGCCACATAGGTGTTAGACGTCTATAAAAATTTATTAAGGATGGTTTGATTGAAAATCTTACATTAGATCCTTATCCGATTTTTGAGTCATGTATCCAAGGGAAAATGACAAATGCCCCATTTCTTGGTGTTGGACACCGTGCTGAAGATTTATTAGAACTACTACACAGTGATGTGTGTGGTCCATTAAATCATATCGCTCATGATGGTTTAACTTACTTCATGACTTTCATTGATGATAATTCAATTTATGGTTATGTCTATTTGATGAGACATAAATAAGAAATATTTGAAAATTTCAAAATATTCTGAAACGAAGTTGAAAAAAAAAAAGGAAATTCATCAAGTGTCTTCGATCAGATAAAGGTGGTGAATTCATGAGTGACGAATTTAGAAGTTATTTAAGGGAGAATGGGATTATCGCCCAATATAGCCAACTCGGAACTCTTCAACACAATGGTGTGTCTGAAAGGAGAAATCATATTTTATTAGATATGGTGCGATCTATGATATACTATACAGATCTTTCATATTACCTTTGGGGTTATGCTTTACTTACTGCTACCCATACTTAATAGAGTTCTGATGAGTGATAAATGTATCACTATTTCCCACTCATTTAACTTAATATTTTGTATAGTTTCTTGAGTTTTGTGAATATTTTGATGTGTTTTGTGTTATTTTGTAGATAAATAAAGTTTCAGGACATTCTGGAGGTGATTTGGAACAAAACTGTGAAATTTGGTGAAATTTGGCAAAAATGGTATTTTGCTAATTTTGGGCATCCCGACACGGTATTTTGGTAATTTTGGGCATTCCGACACCAAAAAAAGTTTCAAGATATTCTGGAGGTGATTTGGAGCAAAATTGTGAAATTTGGCAAAAAGGGTATTTTTGGTAATTTTGGGCGTCCCGACACCGAGGGTATTTTGGTAATTGCACCACCATGCCACATGTCAAAGATTCAACGAGCCGTCATTTTTAGCACACCATGCCACGTGTCGAAAATTCAGCGATCCAAAAAAAAAATAATAAAAAAATAAAAATCAGAAAAATAATAAAAAAATAAAAATCAGAAAAATAATAATAAAAAATTAGATTTTTTTGCCTATAAATAGATTCGAATTTTTAGTTTCAAATATACCTCTTCCTCTGAAATCCTTATAAATAAAAGAGAATTCTTCTTATTTGCTTCTTTTATTCAGTTTTATTTATGCTTTGTAGTAGTAATTCTATACATCTATGAGGGGGTAACTTCTCTATGCTGAGGTAAAAAGGTAATCTTTTACTATTGCTATTTAGATTAATCTCCCTAAAATATAATATATAAACTATTTATAACCGGTCTTAATAAGGATACCGCCAGATTGGTCGGTTGGTTATTAAATAATTATTCCGCCTTTATGGCTGGTTTATTTTTGTTCCGCCTTTATGGCTGGTATATTTCTGTTCCGCCTTTATGGCCGGTTTAATAACAAATATTACCGCCTTTATGGCTGGTTGATAAAATTATCACAAGTATATATTATATTTATGGGAGATTTCTAAATAGTATTTAGTATAAGTTAATTCCTTTTTCTTAGCATTTTATTTATTTTTCTGCATTTACTTTTTAGTAATTTTTATCTTTGTTTTACTAGTCCTAACTATGTGTTGTAACTAAGTTAGTATTCTAGGGTGTGATGATTTCTAATATCACCGTATTAAAAAATGGTTAGATTATAGTTGGGGTAATTAAAAGAGTTATTTGTTGAGTCATAATCTTAATGCTTTTATTAACCGATCACTAATAAAATTGATTAGGTAAACTTAAAATGAACTAGACATAGGGATTTTAAGTTTAAAACCTTAGTCTCAACAACCCACGATCTTCCTTAAGGATAGATAACCCTTTAATAGATTTCCTTACAGGATAGGAATATACCTGTCGGGCGGGGGTAGTCTTAATTGGAACTTAACCTTAATGAATCTAGGTAATTTAATTGACATAGACATATGATTCAATTGGATTAAAACTAGGTATTTGTAAATGATCATTCGAAAGAGGCTTTTACATAATTTAGTGTTCCAGATTAATAATTCAATAATTTACCCACTATGATTTAACTACTTCATCTTTTAATTGATATTAGAAAGATTCACAACCCTAGATCTTTGAATCTTTTATTTTCCTTAGTATTTTCTTTTATCTTTTGTCTTTTTATTTATTTAGTAAATCTACAAATCAATCATTTCAAGCAATCAATTCCCTTCTCCCTATAATTAGATATTTGTAAATAAATAGTATCAACAATTAATAACAACAGTAGGAATTAAGTCCTCGTGGATCGATATTTTTATACTACTTGAACGATACGTGCGCTTGCGTTATACGTGTGTGTTTACGTCGGTCAAGTTCCATCGAAAGCTATTTCTACGACCCTATATCAAATATGGTACAGTACAAATCCAAGTCTTAGATATTTAAAGATTTGAGGTTGTCTTACATACGTTAGAGTTATGGAATTGGATAAACTAGCACCTATAGGGTATAAATATAGGTTCGTTGGATATCCCGAAAATTCTGTAGGATATCAATTCTATGATTCTGAGCAACGATATGTATTTTGTTGCTCGTTTTGTCACTTTTCTTGAAAATGAATTTTTGAGAGAAAGTGGGAATTATAGAAAGATTGAACTCGATAAGTTTGATCCCAATATTAAGGAACCTGAGATGGAACTAGAGATTCAACTAAGTGAAGGATCTACAATACAGGGTCTACGTAAGTCTGATGCAAGCCTTGATGTTCTCCTTTTGAAGGAAACAGATCTGACTATGTATAAACAGACCATATTGGATATCAATTCGAGAAAATTACATGAATCCATGAAGTCCGAGATGGATTCTATGCATGAAAATCAAGTATGGGACTTGGTTGAACTTCCTGAAGGAGTTAAACCTATTGGTTGTAAATGAGTTTATAAAAAGAAGCGAGGGCCCAATGGAAAGGTGGAAACCTTTAAGGCCCGACTGGTAGCGAAATGTTACACTCAACATCCTGGGATTGACTATGAGGTAAATATTTCACTAGTAGCCATGCTAAAATCTATTATGATTCTTTTAGCCATTGTTGCATATCATGATTATGAGATATGACAGATGGATGTGAAAACCACTTTCCTAAAGGGATTCCTCAAGGATGATATGTATATGGAACAACTAGAGGGTTTCGTATCCAGTGAGACTTCAAACTTGGTTTGTAAGCTCAAGAAGTCTATTTATAGACTTTAACTGGCATCCCGAAGCTAGAATCATCATTTTGATGAGATAATTAGATTATCTGGATTCATCAAGAACGAGGAAAAATCATGTGCTTATAAGAAAATTAGTGGGACCATGATAGTATTCCTTATTTGTTTTGTAGACGATATCCTTATCATTGGGAATGATATAAGGTTGATGCAAAATGTGAAAGTCTGTCTTTATAAGAACTTCTCCTTGAAAGATATGGGTTAAGCTTCCTATATACAGGGTATAAGGCTATACTGGGATAAAGTTAGGAAGCTTATAGGGTTGTCGCAATCCACATACATAGATAAAATAATAGATAGGTACAGTTTTACTAACTGCAAGGTAGTAAATGTATGTTTCTGATACGTCATACATCTTTCGAAGAAAATAGCTCATTAGACTGAAGAAGAGAAAGTTAGAATGCCTAACTTGCTATATGCTTCTTGAATTAGAAGAATTATGTATGATATGCTATGTACAAGACTTTATATCATTTTCGGTGTTAGTGTTACTAGCCGATATCAATCTGATCCCGGTAATGATCATTGGACAGTCGTGAAACTTATCCTAAAATATCTTAAGGGTACTAAGGATAAGTTTCTGATATATGGAGAAGATGAGCTGCAAGTTATGGGTTATACAGACTCCCACTTGCAGAGAGATTTATATGATAGAAAATCTATATCCAGATATATATATATATAACCTTAATAGCTTTACGGTTAGTTGGTGATCCCACTATACTGTGATAATATCGGAGCCATTGCGCAGGCTAAGTAACCAAGAGCGCATTCCAAGTCTAAACAAGTGGAAAGGAAATATCGCATGATTAGAGAGATTATTGAATGAAAAGACATAATGGTGTTAAAAGATCGAGGACATTCAACATAACAGACCCACTTACTAAAGCTTTACCTCCTAAATTATTTGATAAATATGTGGAGGAGATGGGACTTCGGTACCATCCAGATTCATTATGCATATTAGATTGATATATAAATATGTTGAGAATGACATCGACCTAAGAGTAGTCTTATAGTAATACTAGACACTAGGTGGTCCGACATTGGGATAATATTACTATTATAAACTATTCTTAAAGTAAATATTCCTAGTCGTTGGTTTTGGAATATGGTCGAATTCTTATAACTTAGAAGACTGGCACATGTCGTATATTAGAATTGGAGTTCTAATGGTTTAACCCGATGTACCATGAGCAAAGGAAGCTCGTATAGACATGTGAATATTCATTGGAGTGAATAGTGAATGACTCACAAGTGATTACTAATATTTGGAAGTACATACCACCGTCAATAGGAATGTCCTCGAGTCGAGTAGCATATGTGATCATTTGACTATATAGGATAGCATTGATTTTTTGTGTGATCCTCCACACTTTGATGCCATATATATCAGAGACCTTTCATGGTTTGACAGCTAGATTTTCGTTGGGTGTGGACGGATACACTCGTTAATCAAGTGCGTATCAAGATAGGATTCGACGACCCGTATGTGTACCATAAGAGATTCAAGTATCCATGTGAGTAAATCATGATTCTTAAGACTTTGGCCAAAGACGATCACCTAAGATGGATCACATATATCAGAAATGATGTTATGATTAGTTGTAAAGAATCATGGACATGAGATGTGCGCCTTGGAAACTTGATGGTGTAATCTATGTTTCCTAAGCATTATTCGGAGAGCCTACGACGGATGGATTGTTAAACATATGTGATGAACTCGACTTGTATAATTCATAAAGGTCGTTCATATTCTTCACGAATTCGTAGGTGGCCAAATTTCATACATATAAGCTAGGCTAATATGACGAACAAGTCTAGACTTAGAGAGTCCCATAATATGAAGTGTACTCGTTGAACTCTTAGGTATCCGATAATGTTTGATGATAAATTATATTTGATATTGTAATTATCAACTAAAATAATTAATTGTTATTGGATAACATTAATTATTTACTTTGACCCAATTGGATTTATTGGATTAATACAAAAAATACACAAGAGCTTTGTTGTAATTTCATAAATATCTCTACCATTGCAGGATATTTTGGTAATACAAATATGTAATAGTATGTGTATTTGGCTTGGATTTAATTGGATTAAATCAAAGTGGTAGACAAAGGTGATTAGTCATACCTATTTATATATATTTGGAAAAAGTGGATTAAGCCCACCTAAAAGTTGATTAGAACTTTTATTAATTAAAAATTTCTTAAGTTTTGATATAAAAGGCAAACTTGAGCAAGTTTTTGATTAAGCTTGATCTTAAGAAAGTTAAGCTTGTGAAAGCTAAAACAAACAAGATTTAGAAATATTAGCCAAAGTAAAAGAAGTACTTGGAGAAGCTTTGAAAGTTCTCTAAAATATTTCAATAAGAAGAAATCAAGATTGGATTTTGAAATCAAGCTTGCTAGCATTAGAATCAAGATTGGATCTTGGAGTCAAGCTTGCAAGCTTTGGAAGTTCTCTACAATATTTCATGGACCCTTAAGGTCGGATCAGTGTCTCTGGTAGCGGAAGTAGGTCTAACCCATGGATATCAAGGATAGTTATATTTCTAAATTATTTTATAGAATACTATATTCCCTTTCGAGTCTGTAAGAAAAAATTAGAACTGAATCGGAGTCCGGAAACTCCGAAAATGACAAAATGAATTTTAAGCTCTCATTGGCAGTGTCATCGTGTCCCGATGTTCGGGCTTGGGAGTCACGATGCCCAATTTGAAAATGCTTGGGGTGAGCGTCGCGACGCCCGTAACTTTGAGAGGTAAATGTCGTGACAATGGAGATCATAGTCGCGGCGCTGCTCTGTGTAAAATATTGGCAGATAGTATTTTTTGCCTTTAATCCAATTCTAAACACTTCCTATTTTCTCCAAATACTTCAATACTTTCAAGAGTCCAATTTTAACGTCAAAACCAACAAAAGATTCGTCAAGAAGCCAAGTATAAAATTTGTTAACATCTCCAATTACATCTTTATCATTGACTTCCATTAGTTCTCAAGTGAACAATTAATTCATAATTTTTATGAATTTATGCGCTAATCGTTCAGCTCTTGAATTAATAAACAATGGAAGTTTATGAACAAATTTCATTGTATCAGGTTAGTATTCCCAACTATTCATTCAACTCATTCCTAAAATACAAAGTTTATGAAGTGTAATAAATATAAAACCATACCGAGTAAATTAAAGAATAAATTAAAATGATTTAGGAGTCCGTTAAATACAATGAATTATGATCATCACATATATGACCATCATGAAGATAAAATTGATGTTATTTATTTAATAGAAATTATTAGAGCTGCATCATTCATAATGGAATGAACTATATTAATGACTATCGAATTTGAAGATTCCCAACTTCAAATCACATTCACAGACAAATTTCGATTATTACTCTTTAAATTTTTTCCATACATATACGTATGTAACATTTTACATAGACATATATATTTAATTTAAAGCTATATAAATAATCACGGAATTTTCATGATTTTTATAAAGCAAATCAAAATGCATACATGGAATAAAATTGAATTATAAATTTATTGATTAGTAATGTTTCGAACACATTTTCTTGTCGGGCAAAAAAATCCCAACAAACTCCCACTTGCCCTAAAGTAAATGATACATGTCTCTAAGCCATAATCCTTCTATATTCCCCTCAAAACTCTTTGTAGACAGCGTCTTGGTAAAAGAATCGGGTAGATTCTCTACAGATGGAATCTTCAGAACAACCACGTCTCCGCGTTGCACTATGTCCATAATCACATGATATTTCCTCTCAATATGTTTTGATCTTTTGTGGCTTCTTGGTTCTTTAGAATTAACCACTGCACCACCATTATCACAATAAAATGGCAATGACTGTTCATATCTGGAACAAATTTCGGATCAGTAAAGAACTTTTGGAGCCAAACCGCTTCTTTAGCATCTTCAATAGCAGCCATATATTCGGCTTCTATAGTTGAATCAACAACACATGATTGTTTGAAGCTTCTTCAAACTATAGCTCCTCTAAAAAGAGTAAATACTAACCCAGATATCAACTTTTGATCATCTACATCTGATTGAAAATCATAATCAATATATCCAATCGGAAACAAGTCTCTGATAGAATAAACAAGCATATATTTCCTCGTTCTCCGTAGATACTTGAGAATATGTTTAACGGCTACCTAGTGATCAAATCTTGGATTTTACTGAAAATGACTAACTATTCCCACTACATAGTATTTGTCAGGTCTTGTGCATAGTATAGTATACATCAAGATCCCCATATGTCGAATGACACTGCCTCTTAGAAAGAACAACTCCATGACGAGAAGGCGAATTACCTTTCTTGGAGTTCTGCATTGAATATCTAATAAGCAACTTGTCAATATACAATGCCTGAGACAAGGCTAGTAGATTTTTCTTGCAATCTTTAATAACGTAGATCCCAAGAATAAAGCTTGCTTCAACAAAATCTTTATTTTGGAATTGTTCAGCCAGTCAAGCCTTTACGTTTGATAATATTACTACAGTATTCCCAATAAGTAGAATATCATCAAAATAAAGTATAGTTAAATAGCTAAATTATGAGATAAAAAGCTATAATCAGAACGAGTATGTGGCAGTAAGGAAGTACCTAGTAAAGTTATTTCTTTTATACATTTACACCCAGAATGGGAGTAAGATAAGAAAAAGCCTAACCATAGAAAACACTAATGCTTCTAGGGATTCAAAAGTACCAGCTAAGAAGAAAGTACAACAGTAATACATCAACCATAAAGGGTAACATTTTGGCAGTGAAAGTTTATTTGTAAACATATCTTCAATCCATGTATTAAAATTTGGGCCAGTGACTCCCAAACCAGTTGGTTTTAAGGCACTAAATGTTGAGACACCCCTACAGACTTAATTGCTCAGATTTCAGATAGAGAGTGTCCAAAACATATCTTCAATCCATGTATCGAACTTTGGGCCAGTGACTCCCAAACCAGTTGGTTTTAGAGCACTAGGTGTTAAGACACCCCTACAGACTTAATTGCTCGGATCTCAGATAAAAAAATGTCTGATTCCCTTAAGCTTTCTTTTTAACTCCTGTAACGAGCTTTGGGCCAGTAATTCCCAGACCAGTTGACCTTATGGTACTAAATGTTAAAACACCTCTTCGGACATAATTGCTTGAGTTAAAAAAGGCTACGGAAATGAACTTTATTCAAACGTCTCATTTTTTTTTGACATAATAGAAATTTCACTGCCTTTAGGTGTTACCTCCAACAAACTAGAGAACTAAATATTATAGAATTTTCACTTACCAATCATGATCATATTTTACTATGTCATTGACAATATCTGTCAGATGAGCATATAAAGATCAAATTTAATCAATGTTTATGGAGAATTCACAAATTTAAATGATTCAAAAAGAAGGAAACAATAGACAACTTGTTACGAATTATATTGAGATGCGTCTCAGGAGTGAAAACTCCTTGTACATCCACCTCTGAACAACACTTCCACTTGGTTTAGAAAAAAAAACTTGTTGTTTTTTTGTGTGTATATATATGGATATATATTCTTACACACAAAATAAAAATAAAAATAAAAATTTTGAAAGAAAACATCAATTAAACATGAAAATTGCATGAAAATTATCTAGTAAACTATCATCTCACCCCAACCAAAATGAGACATTGTCCCCAATGTTTAAAGAAAGAAAAGTAGAGTTTAGAAGATATCACCTGGTTATTGCAGAATTGACAGTTGCAACTAAAGATTACAGCTTAAGATCCATGTTTACTTTGCGCTTTTTGCCACGATCGTTACCAGACCAGTTCAACTTGGAAAGAATAGGGTCGATTCTTGGTTCATAACCTAAGAGTTGGTCAATTAAATCATCAGCTGTTCTTGCAGTTAGGAAGATATCTCTTATCGGTTTTGAAAGAAACCCATTTCTTTTGGAATCTTCAAGAAATACAAAAAGAAAATCGAAAAATCCATTAACATTAAACAGCCCAATAGCTTTTTGGTGAATATTCAAGTTTGCCCATGACGCAACAGTGAATATTTCTTCCAACATTCCAAGCCCACTTGGTAAAGCAATGAAAGCATCATCATGATTGATCATTTCAGTGAGTCTTTCAGACATACCTGAGACAATACATTCTTCTCCATTCAATTTTTCGATGATGTGGCTTTCTGTTAAAGGTTTTGGAATGATCCCCAAAACTTGACTTCCACCTTCTTGCACAGCTTTTGAAATACACCCCATCAATCCAAGATTGCCATCGCCATATACTAGGTGCATGTTTCTGTTTGCCATAGCTCTACATAATTCTCTTGCACTCTCAACAATTCTGGTTTAGTTCCCGAGCTAGTTCTACAAAACACGCAGATATTAGTGAATCGTCATTTCATGTTTCTGTTTGCCATAGCTCTACCCAATTCTCTTGCACCCTCAACAAATTCTGGTTTAGTTCCAGAGCTAGTTCCACAAAACACACAAATATTAGTGAATCGTCATTTTGAGGTTGTCTCCATTTGTGTTATCTCTCTTAGCCAGACGTGTTGAAGAAAGAGCAATGCAAGTTGAATTTATAAATCCTGAAAAGGGTAAGTGAAAAATGCATTAATATCAGAAAAATAGATCGTGAACAAAAATGTTAGATACTGTCGGCAAAAAGTAAATCAAAACAGTAATTTAAAGTAAAGGAAATCAATGTAATAATATATACTGGTAGTTGTGATTGTGGCTCACATCTTCCTCTGGTTTTACGTCCAGTAACGGATTGAACGCCCTCTATGGTCGGGGATAGGCTTCCCATCCAATTTTCTTATAAATTGGCAAAACAAGGTCTTTTAAAGTCAGATTCTTGAGACTGTATGTTTGTCTTTTTTTATGAAATTGGGTGTGTAATCTGAGAATTTCACGATGAACATATCCAGTAGGATGTGTCTCAAGAGTCAATGATATATCATCAAAAGGCTCCTTACTCAGTCCATCCCTAATGAATTGTATTTTATCTTCACGATTATCAGACACCATTCCTAAAGAACGACAACGAGTGTTGCACGTATAGCGTGCTCACTTATAACAAAGACTTTTTTCTTTAGCTCTTCATTTTTTTACACAGGTGTTTTTCCCTGAACCAAGCATGTAAAGAATGAAAGAGTCAGGTGACGCACCTGCCAAACGAACCTTTTCTTCAATTACCCAACGAATATCACTAGGAATACCATGAATCATAAGAATTCTCATTCTTTCTGTGCGGGCTTTGTAAATTTTTGTCAGAGCATTTTGAGGAAGTGTAGGAAAATATTTATGGAGGGTTGTGAGAGTTTCTTCCATGCTTGGTTTGTAGGGTATCAGTTTTTTTAGGGAACTGAAATAACCGACTTTGAGTCACGGAGTACCATTATTCGCTGCTTTACCGGGGTGTTAGATGAAAATAAATAAAACAAGAATGCTGCAAAACTAAAAAACTGGAATTATAGAAATATTAAACAGAACATGAAAGAAATTACATCAATCAAGGTATATTGGGTATGACAGGAAAAACGTTTCTTGAAATTTTGAGCACTCCAAAAAGGGTTTCAGTCGCTGTCCATTTACTTTAAATACAATACCATTCCTAGGATTCTCAATGTCAATAGCCTCGTATGGGTAAACATATTTTATGATAAATGGGCCACTCCATTTGGATTTTAAATTTCTAGGAAATAAATGAAGACGATAATTATAAAGCAAAACCTTTTGACCAACTTCAAATATTTTTCATGAAAGGCTTTAGTTTTTAGCTTTAAGAATTTTTGTATTCTCATATGAATCATTCCTTAACTCTTCAAGTTCATTTAGATGCAATTTACGTTCATGACCAGCATTTTCAAGGTTTGAATTAAATGTTTTAATAGGCCAAAATGCTTTATGCTCAAGTTCTACAAGTAAATGACAAGGTTTTCCATAAACTAGACGATATGGAGACGTACCCAAGGATGTTTTGAAAGCTATTTGATATGCCCAGAGTGCATCAGTTAGTCGAAAAGACCAATCCTTATGATTTGGGTTAACCATTTTTTCTAGAATTTGTTTAATTTCCCTATTCGCTAATTCTACTTGTCCGTTTGTCTGGGGGTGATAAGAGGTGGAAACTTTGTGTGCGACTCCATACTTTTTCATTAGGGACTCAAAGGGTCTATTACAAAAGTGTTTACCTACATCACGTATGATGGCCCGAGGAATTCCAAATCTACTCAACATGTTTTCTTTTAAAAATTTGATCACGGTTGTGTGATCAATATTCCGACACGGAATTGCCTCGACCTATTTTGAAACATAATCAACTGCAAATAAAATATATAAAAATCCAAAGGATGGTGGAAATGGGCCCATGAAATCTATCCCCCAACAATCAAAGATTTCGATGACATGAATGGGATTTAAGGACATCATGTTTCTTTTTGAAATAGATCCCAACTTTTGACAATTTCGTAAGTTTTGCAGAAAGTGTATGTATCCTTAAAAACGATGGGCCAATAAAATCCACACTGCAAGATTTTTGCAGCGGTTTTCTTAGATGAGAAATGACCTCCAAATGCTTCTGAATGACAGAACTGAATAACACCACTTATCTCAATGTCAGGTATGCATCTTCTGAAAATTTGATCTGGGCAGCATTTAAACAGATAAGGATCGTCCCAATAGAATCTTTTGACTTCGGTCAAAAATTTCCTTTTATCCTATTGGCTCCAGTCTGGGGGTATATTTCCCGTTGCAAGAAAATTGACAATATTAGCATACCAATGCATTGTGTTTATCGAAAATAAAAATTCATCGGGAAAAGAATCATTGATGGGAGTGGTATCGATTAGTGACTCGTTTGTGAGTCTCGATAAGTGATCTGCAACCACGTTCTCTGCCTTTTTTTTTTGTCTTTTATTGTGAGATTGAATTCTTGAAGCAACAAAATCCTCTGAATTAATCTTGGCCTGACATCCTGTTTAGACATCAAATTTCTAATAGCAGCATGATCAGAGTAAACAACAGTTGAATAATCGATTAAATATGAGTGAAATTTATCCAATGCTAATATTACAACAAGTAATTCTTTTTCTGTGGTAGTGTAATTCATTTGTGCACTGTTTAAAGTTCTACTTGCGTAATATATTACATGTGGCTTACCTTCTTTTCTCTGTCCTAGAACTGCACCAACTGCATAATCACTAGCATCACACATGCGCTCAAAGGGCAATGACCAATCATGAGATTGCATAATAGGAGAAGAAGTCAAAAGACTGATAATTTTTTGGAATGATTTTTGACATTCTTCTGTCCATTCAAATGTTGCATCTTTTCATAGGAGGTCACATAAGGGTCTGGATATAATACTAAAGTCTTTAATGAACCTCATATAAAACCATGCATGTCATAAAAAAGAACGAATGTCCCTAACTATTTTTGGTGATGGTAATTTAGAAATGACCTCTATTTTTGCCTTGTCAACCTCAATACCTTTAGACGACACAACATGTCCTAAAACAATTCCTGATTTAGTCATGAATGGCATTTTTCCCAATTTAGCACAAGTCATTTTTCTTCACATCTTTTCAAAACATTTTCTAGATTAGTCAAGCAATTATCAAATGATTTCCAAAGATAGTTATATCATCCATAAAGACCTGTAAATAGTGCTCAACTCTGGGGGTTTGTGCCATATCTCTAGACTTCTTAATGAGTGGTATCCTTCATAAAATTCTACCTATCTCTTGTTTCATATTATATAATGTTTTACAGGGTGTAATAGAAATACTCAATTCCTCATGATTTGAACTTAGTTTTCCTTCGAATTGGTACATGTACTTTACTTGTAAAGTACTTCCCGAATTCAATATGTTTATGCTAATAGGGTCATATCCATGACCATTCGAACTGAATTATTTCTTTAGCCTTCATATTCTTTACTATGATAACACTAATTTAAAATGTCACTTAGGGTTCCTGTTACTCTTCCCTTTTAATGTATCACCACTGTTCTTGATACCTAAACCGATAATTTTTTTTTCCCAACTTCAAGTATAGCTTAAATTCTTCTCTCTCTTTCTCCCATCCCTTCTCGTCTAGTGCCTACTAATTATTAGAGGTGATAATACTTCCTATTTTTAAGTTTCTTCACGTTCTACCATAGCTCAAGATTAAGGACAATCCTTATTTCTAATAAAATTTACATGCTCCACCTGAACTTGGCATAAATCTTCTTAACTTTACTACTTAACTGTCTTATTTCTTTTCTACTAGTTTTTAATCACTAATAGCTTCGTCATTTACGTTCTTTAATCTCTACCAATCCGATGGACTAATATTTTATAGTCAAGCTCTCTACATACTCCAGACTCATCGTTGAAGTTTCCATCAACATTCTAACTCTCAAGATATTATTCCTTTCCATTATTGTCAACTCCTACTACTTGGTTCTGGTCATTACTAATATACTTTTTATTTTATTCTTTGATGAAATTTTCAATCTTATCTCAACACTGAGAAGTTTGCCATTCCGCAGCATTACTGGGCTTAACTATGAAAAGTCTTTTTTAGTGTCTGTATACTCCTGAAATTATTTATTTGATATCTTCTCTAGTGTCGTCTTACTTTTACAGTTTTATCTTCAAGTATTTTACCAGTTGTCCTTTGTCTTCTTTCCTGCTCTATTCTATACCTGAACTTCTGTGGTCTATGCTTCTGTCTTTCTATTCGCAGGGGTATCAACTCCTACAATTCTCTGGTTACGTCTATGACTACTACTTTCTCTCTTAATCATCTCTTATAGACTATCTTTATTCTAAATCTTTTACTTAACCCCAATTTCTTCTTTTTTACCAAGTTCTTGCACTAAATCTGAAGACTTGTATATATTTTTGTATTATTTTTATTGCGTATCAATTTATTTTTGGGAATATTTTTGTGGTAATTACCGAGGTATATCTTTGCTAATGTTGTCTGTAGAGGGGTTGGGAGGGTGGGGATTGGTCCTGATGTCTTCCCAGTGGTGATAGTTGTTGGTTTCTATTAAGGTCCCAAGATCAATAATAAGCATGAAATCATGTGTGAATAACAATCGAGAAGTTGCAGAATACTTACATCGAGTGGTTGAGCGACGCGGAGGCAACAAAATTAAATTTCTGCCCTTGACAGTGAACTCGGCAGTGAGCAGTCCATGCTCCTCCATTTTCTGTTTTTGAGCTCCTCGAACAAGCTCCAAGCTTCGTCGATTGAATCCTGGCTCATGGGTGGACTTCCCTATCACCTTCGTATGTCTCGTAAGTGTGCTAGCACTTGTGATTTTGCCACAAAATCCACACTCATTGCTTCCCACTGCTCACGTTTTTGTCAAAACCAGTGAGCTATTTTCACAGCCCATTGGGTGTGATTTTGAAGAAAGAAAAGGGAGGATATGAGAGAGAGGAGAGAAAAAGTGTATTGTATTTGTTTTTCAAAAAACAAAATTAACATATACAAACTTTTTCTCTTTCAAAAGTCAAGCCATAAATGGCTCCAACCACTCCCATCACTTAATCCATCAAGTTGTTAAGTCACATCACTCAAAGTGTCTAATGATTTGACGCTTGATGCGACTAGCGATTGACGCTTGATTTGACTTACGTGCCGCACTCGAATTTGAAATGTGAATGCACTCGCAAATAATCTCGGGCTCGAGTTCGCTAATTCCTAATTAATAAATTTTCCGTTGCGTCGTAATTAAATGATTACGCCTAGCGAAATCACTATTCACGTCGCTAACGAATTAATTCTAAATTAATTCGTTCGCCCGAATTAAAATCTAATTTTAATTCCGCGTCAAAATCCAATTTCGTTTAATATATCAAATATATTAATTAATCGATTAATTCCAAATTAATCGTTATCTCTCTTTAAATGATATTTTATCCCAGATAAAATATCTCCGCTATTAATCCCAGATTAATTTTCTTTCTCTTCTAATTAATCCCAGATTAATTAAAGTGTGAGTCATACGTCATCGGTGAATCTTTGGGAAACGACCCATGAGATCCCCATATATGTTGGTAGTAAATTCGGTCGTCGAACTATCCGAACACTTAAGTACCTCGTACTACGTTTATACCGATTTACAAGACAAGGTTGGCCTCTAGCAAAGCGCCATGCCTACCCAATTCTCCGGAAACATTCTTACATGAATAAATGATCTATATCAGGCGTAGTATATGTGGTATTGCGTATTTTGGTCCAGTATCGGATGATCACGTGCTAGGCCTGGGGCTGGAATTGTGTTTGCCCCGTAGGAAGCACATGTCAGATGTCTGGTAACTAGTCTCTATAATCGGATAAACATGACCTTGTCATTTTATCCCGATGACTGCAGTACTTAAGAGTACTAGTACCGTATCCTACGTGACCATCATCTCCATATGACTAGAGTGACACTTCCGTCTTGACATCACACCCAACACACTACGATTCTCAATATACCCAGCATTGGCGTACACATAACCTGTTAAAGCCCTGGACAACCTCAACCAAAGTATATTGATTGTCGCAAGTATTAGAGGTGCAAGTCTCAGGTTAAGACCAAATACACCTACCCTGATTTCGGACTTCCATAGACACATAGTCATACTACCAATGGAATTCCGAGGGGGTCTATCCAGAGCGAAGCTATTTCCCGTACCATCGGTAAAACACAACCTCCTATTACACTTGTATGAGTATCCTATACAAAAATATATGAGAACTATGCTGTTGTGCCCTCACAACGCGACAAGTGTAATACTAGTCTTTTACGTATTTATCGATGTCCGATCTCGATAATACTCTGACTAGGGATATTTAATGATTTATCCTTCGTGGATTGATACTGTCTCATATCATTCTCAATCCAGGAACAAATCACAAGGACCTCCTATCATTTATATATCTAGGTGATCTAATCACAAATGATAAGAGTGCAATCTCATTTGTCACATAATTAATTTGTACAACAACACAATGATCTGTACAAATAGTGACGCTATGGGTCATAATTGTCCAACAATCTCCCACTTGGCCTATAGCCAGTCACTCGAGTGTCTGACACCCGAACTATGTACGGGTTGCTCAAACTGCTGAGAAAAGACTTTCGTCAGCGAATTTACATGATTATCGTCTGATGCGATTTATTCGATCATCACATCGCCACGACGTATGATCCGAACGAATCAGATGAATATCGAAGTATGTATCTGTATCTTTGATGAGACCATTAATTCTTTAGCCTGTGCTGACGCCTAGCTCAGCTGCTAACAGAACTATATCTAATCTAATTAGATTTATTATCGACGCAGAAGGCTTATATTGCCGCCTCAACTGCAGCAATAACCTGCATTTGTTGTTTATTTGGTAACAGTATCTTGCTTGGAAGATTTCCAGCTCACTGTACCGTTATTCAAACTTTGTATAGTATCGTTTGCGACTTATAGTCATTTTATCGGTTTTAGGAAACTTGCTACAGTGATCCCAGTCACTTCAAGTTCTCCATCTCCATAGATTAAGACATCATCCTTAGTTCTCTAAGATACTAACGGATGTTCTTAACATCAATCCAATGACTATCACTAGGATTGGCCTGTTTGTGAATCCATATGCTCAAAGCGTATGAGACACCAGGTCGCGCAAATTTTTCAATGTACGAGTTCTCGGAGATTTTTCTCGAAAGCCAAGCTTTCGCCGATTGTTATTATGGGAATATCATTTCTAAGAAATGACATATTATCATTATTTATAGGACAACCACTGTCAGTGCGCTCCCACTAACCCTCTTATATACACAAGAATCATTTACAATAACCTATGCTTGCTTCAATCCAAACATGGATCGAACAACCTGGAAACCTTATTTGCTAGTTTTGGTACGACAAAACCGACAGGATGTTTAAACATCCTCCGAAAGGTTTCCTTTTCAGGAAAGCGATTTTCCCGTTATGCTGACATATTTCATAAATGAAACACGCAGTTTTAGCAAGCATTCTCCAAATGGATTTACCGTGGCAACAATTAAAAGGTTAAATCGTAATTAACACAATGTTGATAACGATAACTTTCCGCTAAAAGCCTAGCTTTATACGTTGGTATGTTGCCATCCATGTATGTCTTCCTTGAAGACTTATACAGTACCAGTAGGCACAATGCCTTGCGGTACATCAACTAGTATCCAAACTTGTTGATATACATGGAATCCATTTCAGATTCATGACACTTTTTCATAATAGGGAGTCGATACCTTGTGTCACTTCCTCATACGTAGTCAGTTGGTATACCTCAAAAGATTAACATCTTTATGAGGTGAGATCAGAAACCCATACCCCATGTTGTTTTCTGACTCTCTCCGACATACGCGGTTCTTGTGTATTCGAAGATTATTTGTAATAGTTTCATCCTTGATGAACTATTTGTGGTCCATTAGGAATCGGTGCCTTGAATAGTATCACTCCGATTTTCATCGAGTTTTACTATCCTCCCACTTACCACTGCATATCGGTATTCCTCTTAGGAAAACCGCATGGTGAGCAACAATTACATTGTTCTCTTGTGAGATGTATAAGTACTATACTTTGGTATCCATAGGATAACCTACAATTGGCACTTATCCAATTTGGGTTCTAGTTTGGTATCATCCAAAAGTATGCCTAGCATTCCCAAATATTCAGGAATGTGAAACCCAGTTTCTTTCCTGTTCATATCTAATATGAAATCTGTCTAATAGATTTTATGGAACCTTATTCTGAATAAGTTTTGCACTGTGTTAATGCTTATCCGTTGAAGGAAATGGTAGCTCAGAGCGACTCATGATTAACCTTATCATGTCCAACAAAATTCGGTTTATCCGTTCGGACACACCGTCAAACTGACGTGTTCCGGGAGGAGTCCTCATTGAAAGAATACTATACTCTTTCAAGTATTTTAGAAACTTATTGCTTAAGTATTTTCCATTATGGTCTTACCGTGACGGTCTAATACTTTAGCCGATCTGTTGTCTATTTCGTGTCGAAACTATAAAAGTTTCCGATTTATGTTTCAAAGAAACACATAACCATAACGCGATGCCACATCCGTAAGGTCACGAAATATTCATATCCACATCTAGCCTAGCTAGACATGGGCCCACTTGCTTCACTATGAACTAGGGCTAACAGATTGGTGGCATTAACACTTTAATCAAGTAAATGTGTTTTAGGCACTTTGCCCAATAAACTAGATTCGTAGACTTTATTTGAATGGAATCAAATTAGTCCGAGTACCCACTCTTCAAAAGTGTGGATATACGATTCTTGTTTAATCGTGTCCCAGACAACAATGCCACAATTAGTTTCTTGTGATCAAATCAATTGAGCTATTTATTTGTCATATTATATATTCGAGATTTATTTATATTCAAAATATAAATTATGTTATTCACATCTAATGTGTTTATCTCAATATCAACTTTATATAATAAAACACTTTAGTGTTCTAGAATATAAAGGTTCACCCGCAGCGGGTTAAACACTGATATAAAGATAATGTTTCTAGTCAAACTAGTTACATTATAACAGTTTCCCAATTTAGGTACACACTCGAAGGTAGTTCCTAAATTTAGGTATCTACGGTTAAAACAGCGACTTTCGTCCCGTTTCCAATTCGCAGATAAATCTCAATTGAAGTCAGTATCCTGTTCAAAACAGATTCTGAACATCAATAAATATATATCACACTAAGTATCTAAAATCCAATTTTAATACTAGTAGTGAATATATTTATGACAAACATATTTGAAGTCAGAGCCTTGCTCGTCTTCAATTCCTTCATGTCTGCTTTGTCCAAACGGCAGTCACGCTTCCGCGATCCCATTTGCCACAATTTAAGCAGACATTTTGGGATATGTCCTTTATCTTCCCATAAGATTATAATGATTTTGCCTTTGCCCTTTTCAACACTCCAGAAGCCTTTGGCCAATCCTTGGCCTTCTAGAATATCAAAGTAAAGTGCACCTTGCGCTACTTGCCTAATTGCAAACTTTGACTTTTATCTCCTTGAGAATAGTCATTAACTCTCCAAGAGTTATCAATTGCAATTTAGTACTTCTAAAATCTAAATATATATTTATGAAGATCCTTCAATTTCATTATCATACTTTAAGGATCTAATCCTTAGTTTTGACAAAGAAATTAAGGAGTCTACTGCGGTAAGTATAATGGATTAAGCACTAAAGTTATCATCACATTAATCTTCCAAAGATTATGCTCTACTATTTGCTTAACTCCGGGCTTAGGCATAATATGTTATTTTATCAAATAAAGTAACTTTTTATTTTCCAGGACCATCCAGAAATTATTCCCAATTTGAAATTTAAACCATTTAAATACATTTTCCCTAGGATTATGTTTTAAATGTCAATCTTTCAATTTTATCTTGATTCCAATAGTCCAACTATTTAATCAACGATTTATGTACTATTTATTATAATGATTACAATAGTCCAACTATTTAATTAAATATAATTAATAGATTAAAATCAATTATATTGATTACTATAATCCAATTATAAAATCAACTATAAATGAATAGTTTGAATATAGTCCAACTATTTATTAAAACAACTATTTAAATATTAGTCCAACTAACAATTAATTTCTTTGAAGAATTGATATTTGTTTGAGCGCGTATGGCGAGTAATTAAACGAGTATTGCAAATTCAATTCTTGCCTCCCACTATTTTTCGGCGAGCCTCTAACCCTCTATCGAGTACTCGGGAAACCGTGTTTCCTAGTGGGCTAGGATCCCGTTAAATATTACACAATCTTGACTTTGGCCAACAAATTGTATGATAATTAACTAGGTAGATCTATAAGATCGATTGGATCCAATCCAATTCCTAGATCCGGTAAGGGGCATCCAAGTCCAAAACATATATCTTATATATGCCAATACATCCAATGTATTACCTAACATTTTTCCTCTGAATCAACTAAGCCTTGGCTTTGGCACAACAAACTTAGTGATCCCAGTTAAGCACGACCCATTGACCATGGAAAGCTTCGTAATCAATGTCGATGGACAAGAAGTGGTATTGACTTTGGCCAACAAACCACAACTTGGACAAGACACCAATATGGAACAAAGCCTTCGTGATTCAAACACATCCTCGACGGACAAAGGCCTTGACTTTGACCAACAAGCCAATGCCAATCTCGGATCTTGAGTGAGAATCACTCAATGGAAGGAAAAGCGCTTAATATTTTGTGAGGGTTTTTCGCGTGCAAATTGGCAACCAATTTATTATCTTTGTTAAGGTCTCATCATCATACACCCTTAAGCATGCATTCTAAATACATAATAAAGCACATATGAAAAATAATAATGATATGCGGATGGATACTTTACACAATGATCCTAGATCAAATCTCTCCCGCTAGCACATGTATCACTTCTACCCGTTACACTACACTTCTAAAGAAACCTCATTTACATTAAGGGGAATAGGTGAGAAGAGAATACAAAGAATGAGAGGTAATAAGGCTGGACACGCAGGTCCAATTAATAAATCAAATTTATTACAATAATTTCTAAAATTTTCCCACCCTTCTAATATCCATCCGATATACATTATTCATGCATCGCAACCATGTATTCACACAAGCATGTTATCAATCAATCTAATCAAATTAATTAATCTGATAATTAGTGATCATCCAATGTTCAAACAACGATTTGATTTTGCTCGAGTCAAACTCGTTTTTGCGAATAAGTACTCAAAGTACATATTCTCGAATTAAATTAAACTACATAATTAAATCCAATTCAATATGCATTTAATTCTAATTCACTATTTAATTTCAAATTAAATATCACACTTTATTAATGAACTTTTACGACTTAAATTCCAAATTTAATCGCAACGGGTCTCAAAGCCCGATTAACGTCCAACGTCAATTTAATTAAAGTCCAATGGCTTTTAATTAATTTCTTAAGGCGTGGACTTTTGGTCAACTCGGGTCAAACAGAATAACCAAAATCCAATCCGGGAGTTACCCCATAAGCCTAGAAATCAATCTTGGCCCATTAGGCCCAATTAAACTTTAAAGGTCCATTAAGTCGCATTTGGGCTTTATGGAGGTGGTTTTGGGCCCAATTGGATCCAATACAATTTGCCTAAACCCAACTTTGTACAACAAAGCCCAACAAGCCCAATTACAACATTAAAGCCCAAATCCAATTTTAAGGCCCATTTAATTAAACACAAAAATTCCAATTTCATATTTAATTAATACTAAAGTGTATAACACGATTAATTACCCAAATTAACATTTCTAAAACATCAATATACACAATTAATCATGCTCATTTTCATCATCACATGTCCAACACATTTTGATTAAAATCAAACCCAAACATGCTTCACAAAGTCTCGGCAATCAAAGGGAATTTTATATCAATTCCGAATTCAATCCAATCAAATCCAAATTAACATTAAATCCACATTTCCAATTGATTCAAGTCATCCAATGATCAAAAATCAAAAATCACCAAGACCATTAGGGCTTCAAACCTCTCGGCCAACACCAAATTTGGGGGAAAAAATTGATCCAATCCAATTTCATGAAATTGATCCAATCAAACTTAATTCAACATGTTTTAAGCATACTCATTCATCCAATTTCACAAAATCATGCTTAAATACAAATTACCCAAATTAAGCCCTAAACTTTTTCATGCTCAAACCTTGCTCTAGATGCCATTGTTGGTTTCTATTAAGGTCCCAAGATCAATAATAAACATGAAATCATGTGTGAATAAAAATCGAGAAGTTGCGGAATACTTACATCGAGCGTTGAGCGACGCGGAGGCAACAAAATTAATTTTCTGCCCTTGACAGTGAACTCGGTAGTGAGCAGTCCATGCTCCTCCATTTTCTGTTTTTGAGCTCCTCGAACAAGCTCCAAGCTTCGTCGATTGAATCCCGGGTCATGGGTGGACTTCCCTATCACCTTCGCATGTCTCATAAGTGTGCTAGCACTTGTGATTTTGCCACAAATCCACACTCATTGTTTCCCACTGCTAATGTTTTTGTCAAAACCAGTGAGCTATTTTCACAGCCCCTTAGGCGTGATTTTGAAGAAAAACAGAGAGGAGATGAGAGAGAGGAGAGAAAAAGTGTATTGAATTTGTTTTTAAAAAACAAAATAAACATATACAAACTTTTTCTCTTTCAAAAGTCAAGCCATAAATGGCTCCAACACTCCCATCACTCAATCCATCAAGTTGTCAAGTCACATCACTCAGAGTGACTAATGATTTGACGCTTGATGCGACTAGCGATTTGACGCTTGATTTGACTTACGTGCCGCACTCGAATTTGAAATGTGAATGCGCTCGCAAATAATCTCGGGCTCGGGTTCGCTAATTCCTAATTAACGAATTTTCCGTAGCGTCGTAATTAAATGATTACGCCTAGCGAAATCACTATTCACGTCGCTAACGAATTAATTCTAAATTAATTCGTTCGCCCAAATTAAAATCTAATTTTAATTCCGCGTCGAAATCCAATTTCTTTTAATATATCAAATATATTAATTAATCGATTAATTCCAAATTAATCGTTATCTCTATTTAAATGATATTTTATCCCAGATAAAATATCTCTGCTATTAATCCAAGATTAATTTTCTTTCTCTTCTAATTAATCCAATATTAATTAAAGTGCGAGTCATACGTCATCAGTGAATCTTCGGGAAGCGACCCATGAGATCCCCAGATATGTTGGCAGTAAATTCGGTCGTCAGACTATCCGAACACTTAAGTACCTCGTACTACGTTTATACCGATTTACAAGACAAGGTTGGCCTCTAGCAAAGCGCCATGCCTACCCAATTCTCCAGAAACATCCTTACAGGAATAAAGGATCTATATCAGGGGTAGTATACGTAGTATTGCATATTTCGGTCTAGTATCGGATGATCACGTGCTAGGCCTGGGGCTGGAATTGTGTCTGCCCCGTACAAAGCACATGTCAGATGTCTGGTAACTAGTCTCTATAATCGGATAAACATGACCTTGTCATTTTATCCCGATGACTGCAGTACTTAAAAGTACTAGTACCGTATCCTACGTGACCATCATCTCCATATGACTGGAGTGACACTTCCGTCTTTACATCACACCCAACACACTACGATTCTCAATATACCCAGCATTGGCGTACACAGAACCTGTTAAAGCCCTGGATGACCTCAACCAAAGTATATTGATTGTTGCAAGTATTAGCGGTGCAAGTCTCAGGTTAAGACCAAATACACCTACCCTGATTTCGGACTTCCATAGACACATAGTCATACTACCAATGGAATTCCGAGGGGGTCTATCCAGAGCGAAGCTGTTTCCCGTACCATCGACAAAACACAACCTCCTATTACACTTGTATGAGTATCCTATACCCAAATATATGAGAACTATGTCGTTGTGCCCTCACAACGCGCACAAGTGTAATACTAGTCTCTTACGTATATATCGATGTCCGATCTCGATAATACTCTGACTAGGGATATTTAATGATTTATCCTCCGTGGATTGATACTGTCTCATATCATTCTCAATCCAGGAACAAATCACAAGGACCTCCTATCATTTATATATCTAGGTGATCTAATCACAAATTATAAGAGTGCAATCTCCTTTGTAACATAGTTAATTTGTACAAAAACACAATGATCTGTACAAATAGTGACACTATGGGTCATAATTGTCCAACAATAGTCTCACTACCTACCCATACAGTGGTTGTACTTATTGATTATCTAAAAGCCTAGAACTCCCATATTTATCCATCTGGCGACGACTCTCGTACTAAATTTCTTCTGTTAGATACTACTTGAGTTTCCTGCTTCACTTCATTCTTGATTCTCATTGCGACTATTGGTGATACTACTTCTTATTATGAACCTTCTCTAGAGTCATACTTTCTAAAATACTCTACCATGTCGTCTGTGTTACTTAACTACCTTAAGTCGTTAATTTTTCACAAAGTCCTGTTATATTCCCTCTTGTTATTTCTCCTTAAGAAGCTTACCATGTTACATAGATTTCTTATCTGGTTCCTGATGAGTGGTAAATCTATCACTATTTCCCACTCATTTAACCTAATATTTTGTATAATTTCTTGAGTCTTGTGAATATTTTGATGATTTTTGTGTTATTTTGTAGATAAATAAAGTTTCAGGACATTCTGGAGGTGATTTGGACCAAAACAGTGAAAATTGGAAAAATGGCAATTTGGTCATTTTGCGCATCGCGACGCGTAAGCCTTCGGCGTCGCAATGCCTAACGTGCACTGGGTCCATGCTAACATGCGCCGGGTCCACATGTCAGAATCTGAAAAGTTTGACTTTGCTAACGTTGGCCGTGCCACGTGTCATCATTCTACGGTGCTGACAATCACCATTGCCACGTGTGCTACGTGTCACTCCACATCACCGCCACATCATTATCCACATCACCAGTTGACCGAGTCAAAGTGCCACGTCACTGCCACGTCATTATCAACCAATCACAGCGTGCCGCGTGTCGCAATCCTATGGTGCCGACACTCCCTTTCGTCACGTGTCGCCACGTCACCGCCACGTCATGCCACGTCAACATAGTAATTGAGCTCTCAGCCGCCTTGCCACGTGTCGCCTTATCTCCTTATCCAGAATCGCCACGTGTCAAGCCCTCATCATGCCACATCAAAAGAGGCTGGGCGTCGCGACGCCCAGAGTTTATCCGCGCCTATAAATTGAGCTCGAGGTTACAGTTTCAAATGTACCATTCTCTTCAAATTCTCTTATGTAAATAAGGAGTTTTCTATCTAGTTTCTTTTAAATTTTAGTTTTGTAATTAATTTTAATTACTTTCTGTAATATTAGTGATTTACTTTCTTTACTTTTTATAATTTTTACTATTCACCATGAGGAGGAAACTTCCCCCTACTAGGGTGAAAGGTAATTCTTTTACTATTGCTATTTAGATTAATCTTCCTTAAATATAATATATTCACTATTTAAAATATTGACTTAATAAGGATACCGCCAGATTGGTCGGTTGGTAATTCATTTTAATCTGGTTTAAACCTGACTAATCAAGGATACCGCCAGATTGGCCGGTTGGTAATTAAATTTTCTTACCGCCTATATGGCAGGTTTATTTTGATTCCGCCTTTATGGCTGGTTGGACTTAATTTGACTTAATCAAGTTACCGCCTATATGGCTGGTTGGTAAAATAATCACAAGTTAATATATTATATTAAGGGAGATATCTAAATTAGTAGTAGTAAAAGTTGATCCTTTTACCTTAGCAATTTATTTATTTGCAATTTACTTTTCAGCTTTTACTTTACCGCAATTACTTTTCAGCATTTTTACTTTATGTCTTTTATTTTCAAGTTTTTACTAGCCCTATTTATGTGTTGTAACTAAATTAGTTATCTGGGGTTGTGATGACTTTTAATATCACCGGTTTATAAGGGGTTATTTTATAGTTTGGGTAATTTAAAGGTTTACTTATTAAGTCTTAAGCCTAATGCGTCTTGTTAATTGGCACTAATAAGATTGATCTGGTAAATCTAAAATGAACTAGACCTAGGGATTTTAGGTTTCAGCCTTAGACTTAATAGCCCACGATCTTCCTTGAGGATAGATAACCCTTTAATAGATTTCCTTACAGGATAGACATATACCTGTCGGGCGGGGGTAGCCATAATTGGAACTTAAACTTAATGAATCCAGATAATTTGGTTGACATAGACATATGGTTCAATTGGGTTAAACTGGGTATTTACGTCTGACCATCGATAGAGGCCTTCGTATAATTTAGTGTTCCAGGTTAGTAAACAGATTTATTACACAAACATAAAATAACCACTACATCTTTAAAATGATATTGGAAGAAATCTCAACCATAGATAGTTTTTAATATTGAATTTTCTTAAACCTACTTTCGAACAATTTTATTTACTTGTTTTTAAATTTAGAATCGTCACCATTTCAAATCAATCAAACAACCTGTTAGATACTAGTAATCATTTGACCTCATAAAATTAATAGCTTAGGTATTAATTCCTCGTGGGATCGATACTTTTTATACTACTTGAACGATACGTGCGCTTGCGTTATACGCGTGTGTAAGCACCAAGGTCAAGTTTTTGGCACCGTTTCCGAGACTTATTTATCTTTCACTATTAGTTTTAAGGTTAGATACCTTTACTTGTATCTAATTTTCTTTTTACTTAGTGTTTTTGTTTTCTTGTGTTTCAGGTTCTCAGAAACTTCATTAGACGAACTAGAAGCTTTGAACTTCGACCCCTTGACCCGGAAATTGAAAGAACCATCAGACAGTTGAGAAGGGAACGACGAGAAGGCCAAGAAGCTTTAGTCAACATAGAACCTGAACCTTTGGAGGTTTCACCACCAATTCCCATTCGAGACAGAACCATTCCGGTGGTTGACAGACTCATTTCTTGTATTGTACTTCCTCCCTTACCAGCAAATACGGGTGACATCAAAACATGCATTCAGATGATTCAATAGTCAGTTCAGTTTGGGGGGAATGCAACTGAAGATCCAAATGCCCACATCAGCAACTTCCTGGAAGTTTGCGACACTTTCAATTACAACCGAGAAGCTGAAGAAGCAATGAGACTGAGTGTTTTTCCATACTCCTTGAAGGACAGAGCTAAAGCTTGGTTACATTCACTACTAGCAGGTTCTATCACAACTTGGAACACTTTAGCCACCAAATTTATTGCAAAGTACTTTCCACCAGCCATAACTGGAAAGCTGAGGAATGACATCACATCATTTGTGCAACAAGACTCAGAAACTCTCTACGAAGCTTGGAAAATGTACAAAGATTTTCTCCGGAAATGTACTCACCATGGCTTCAAGTCCAAACTTTCTATAATGGACTTTCTGGAATAATGAGAACCACAATCGATGCTGCTGCTGGAGGAGCTTTAATGGAAAAAGGAGAAGATCAAGCCTGGGACCTAATCGAAGAAATGGCCAATAATAATTCCTTGTGGCCAACAGAAAGGAGCATGATCCAAAGAATTGTAGGAATTTATGAAAGTCGAGCCAATACAGCAGTCAATGCCAAGTTGGATCAGATATGCAAATTCATGGAGACTCTTACCACTGGATCCACAAGTTCACCATATAGAGGAGCACCAGAGTCGAACCAACTTGAAGAGACGGTGAATTTTGTCAACAATGAGCAGGTAAATGAACCAGGAATAGCAGAAGTGATGACTGAGTTAAAAAGGTACAATGCTATGTTTCAGAGCCAATCTGCTTCCATCAAAGCAGTGGAGAATCAAATTGGACAACTAGCCAATGTTCAAAGTTACAGACCACCAGGGAATCTTCCCTGCAACACAGAACCAAATCCAAGGAACATAGGGAAAGAGCAGTGTCATGCCATCGTGTTAAAAAGTGGTACTGAAATCAACAAAGATGTTGGAGTCAAAACAACTGCTGAGGAAGTTTCAAAAGAAACAAGGCAACAGACGGAGGAAAAAGAAGCAAAGGAAAAAGAACAGATCACTCCACCTCCACCTTTTCCTCAGCGTCTTCAGAAAAAAAAACTGGACAAGCAGTTTGCTCGTTTCCTGGAGGTGTTCAAAAAGCTGCACATCAACATTCCATTTACAGAAGCCTTGGAACAAATGCCCAGCTATGTAAAATTCATGAAAGACATTCTTTCACGAAAACAGAGATTGGGAGATTACGAGACAGTAGCGTTGACAGAAGAATGTAGTGCCATCATTCAGAGGAAGCAACAGAAGAGAAAAATTTCCACCAGCTCAAAGAATTGGAGGAATTTCACAATCAGCCTTTTGAGGATGCCAAATTGTACAAAGAAAAGGCAAAGAAAAGACATGATGAGAAGTTAGTGCGCATACAACTGGAACCAGGGCAGAAGGTACTGTTAAACAAATCAAGGGTTAAATTATTCCCATGGAAGCCAAAATCACGGTGGTCAGGTCCATTTATGATCACCAAAGTTTTACCAGATAGAGCCGTTGAGATACATGATCCTGACTACAACAAAACTTTCAAGGTTAAAAACAAGCGTGTTAAACACTACTGGGGAGAATCATTTGAGCGACAAAAAGAAAGTGTCACACTTTTAGATCCAGCCTAACGTTCGAGAAGTCACGTCTAGCTGTCGACGTTAAACTTATCGCTCACAGGGAGGAAACTGATGCAATTTATGTATATATTCAGATTTGGTGTGATTTAATTTTGTGTGTTTAGTTTTTGCAGATTAAGTCCTTTCACGATGGAAGAAGCTCTCGTAAATCTTCGCAAGCAGTTTCCTTCTCTCCCTCAAAAATCTCTGATAAAAGTCTACAAAGCTCGCTTGGAACGGATGAGGTTACTGACGATCCATGGTGTTCCTAATGTTATTCGTTGGGTAATTGAAGCACGGGTCTGATTGGCAGGTGAGTCTTCTGACTCTTTTATTTCACATATACCTGGTTTTGGAAGAAGCACCTATGCAAAGAAACGTAGAGCTAAGCAAATGGGTGTTTGTTACAAATGTACACACTGGAATTGCAATACTCGTTGTCGTTCTTTAGGAATGGTGTCTGATAATCGCGAAGATAAAATTAAATTCATTAGGGATGACTTGAGTAAGGAGTTTGTAGATAATATATCTTCGACTCTTGAGACGCATCCCAGTGGATATGGCCATTCGCAAATTACATACATAATTTCAAAAAGAAAGACAACAGTTAAGTCTTGGGAATCTGACTCAAAAAGACCCTGTTTGCCAATTTATAAGAAAATTGGATGGGAAACTTGTCCCGGACGCATAGACGTCAATCAAGCCGCTATTTTTCTTGTACATATTATATCTCTTTGTTTTTTCCTGATAATTGTGATTTTTTTTGTTGTTTTCTTTTATTTTCTCCGACAGGATCCAGACCTTTTTGACTATCACGATTTATTTTACTATTTAACTAATAATTGTCATTTGGCAGGTACTAGTGCTATTATTTTACTCACCATTTTCAGGTGTTATAAATTCAGCTTATCATTGCACTTTTGAAGACATCCAGATTAAAACATGGAAGCCACTTCAAGAAGACGAGTTGAAAACATATGTGTGTTCTGCGGTAATAGTGTTGGTATTAAGCCACAATACGTAGAAGCAGTACAGGAATTGGGTCGAGTCTTAGCTGCAAGGAATATGCACTTAGTATATGGCGGAGGCAATCTTGGACTTATGGGGATCGTTTCAAAGGCCGTACAAGAAGGAGGCAGTCACGTTTTGGGAATTATCCCAAAACCCTTGGCAGAGGCAAATCTTATTGGATCATCAAACGGAGATGAACTGATCGTGCCAGGTATGTCTGAACGATTGGTAGAAATGATTAATCGTGCTGATGCTTTTATCACTTTGCCAGGTGGCTTGGGCACATTGGAGGAAATTTTTATAGTGCTATCTTGGGCGAACCTGAACATACACCAGAAATCAATTGGGCTGTTTAACGTTGATGGATTTTATGATTTTCTTTGTTTGTTTCTTGATGATGCTCGGAGAAATGGGTTCATGTCAAAACCTATGAAATAACTCCTCTATACTGCCAGAACTTCTCCGGATCTAATAGACCAACTCTTAGCCGATGAACCACAAGTTGACCCTATCATTTTAAAGATAAATTGGTCCGAGGACGATCGTGGTAAGAGGCGTCGGATTAATCTTGATCTTAACCTTTAATTTCCTGTATAATTTC
The DNA here is from genome assembly GCA_019454045.1 of Zanthoxylum bungeanum. Taxonomy (NCBI): domain Eukaryota; kingdom Viridiplantae; phylum Streptophyta; class Magnoliopsida; order Sapindales; family Rutaceae; genus Zanthoxylum; species Zanthoxylum bungeanum. The sequence goes on from SKCR01021017.1 coordinate 209,228, forward strand.
AGCTAACCAGATATTATCTTCTAAACTCTAATTCTACTGTTTAAGACATTGGGGACAATGTCTCATTTAGGTTTGGGGGAGGAAATTAGTTGATCAGTACCTTGTTTTTAGTTGTGTGTTATTTTTATTTTTAGTCCAAAATTTTTCGAAAAATACCAAAAAAAAATTTTCAAAATTTTCAAAAATTACAAAAATATTTTCCGTTTTTTGTGTTTTTATTTTGACTAAAAAGGTGAAATTGGTAAGAGATAGCTGAGTAAGGAGTTTCCACTACTGAGACGTATCTCAAACCTATTTCGAAACAAGTTAATTTTTGTTTATTTCCTTTTGAATTATTTAATTTGTAAAATTTCCATAAAATTGACTAAAATGGATCTTCATATGCTCAGTTGATAGGTATTATCAACATGCATTATAACATACGGACATGAACTGTAATTGAAAAGGTTGTAATATTCAGTGCTCTAGTTTAATTGGAGGAAGCATCTCAAAAGGCAATGGAGTAAAAAAAAAATAAATCTGAGATCCGAGTTATTAAGTCTGTAAGGGTGTTTTAACACCTAGTGCCCTAAAGCCAACTGGTTTGGGAGTCACTGGCCCAAAGCTCGCTACATGGATCAAGGATGTTGCAAAAATATATATATCTGAAGTCTGAGTAATTAAGTCCGTATGGGTGTCTTAACACCTGGTGCCCTAAAGCCAACTGGTTTGGGAGCCACCGACCCAACACTCGCTACATAGATGGAAGATATTGAATATAAATAAAAAAAAAATCAAAAATCAAAGAAAAAATCAGAAAAATCAGAAAAATTATTCCATTGCTACAAAAAAGTGTGAATTCTGATAAAATTTTATGACAAAAATATTACTCAATTATCAACTGCACTTATGACTGTTGTGGGAAAAAATGAGCTGTTTAATATTTTGTTGGCTGTGTATATGGAGAATGGTAAATATAATCGGAGAATTTACATATTCAGTAATTTAGAAAGAAAGAAAACAACTACTAACTTGGAGTAGAAATTTCACCTGATTAGTCACTAACTTCTTTATTCTCTTTTCGCTTGTCTTTTTGCTTTTGTGTGCATTAGTTTCACTACATTTTTACTTTTGTAAAATGTTTGTGGGTATCATTGTTGTAAACCCTCACGAGACTACAACTCGTCCACTAGAGACACCTAGGGGTTTAAAGGGTTGTTACATATGCTAAATGCAACCGTGATCCCTACGAAAGTGGCTTAGTTAAATTTTATTTTAAAGATGTTTATTTTATTTTATTTTGTGTTTTGCTCGAGGACTAGCAAAATGTTAGGTTTGGGGGTGTGATGAGTGGTAAATCTATCACTATTTTCCACTCATTTAACCTAATATTTTGTATAGTTTCTTGAGTCTTGTAAATATTTTGATGTGTTTTGTGTTATTTTGTAGATAAATAAAGTTTCAGGACATTCTGGAGGTGATTTGGACCAAAACAGTGAAAATTGGAAAAAGGGCAATTTGGTCATTTCGCGGGTCGCGACGCCTAACGTGCACCGGGTCCATGCTAACGTGCTCCGGGTCCACATGTCAGAATATGAAAAGTTTGACTTTGCTAACGTGCGTCGTGCCACGTGTCACCATCACAACTGATTTGCTAACGTGCGCCGTGCCACGTGTCATCATCCTACGGTGCCGACAATCACCATTGCCACGTGTGCCACGATTCACTCTACGTCACCGCCATGTCATCATCTACATCACCAGTTGACCGAGTCAAAGTTCCACGTCACTGCCATGTCATCATCAACCAATCACAGTGTGCCACGTGTCGCAATCCTACGGTGCCGACACTTCCTTTTCGCCACGTGTCGCCACATCACCGCCACGTCATGCCACATCAGCATAATAATTGAGCTCTCAGCCGCCTTGCCACGTGTCGCCTTATCTCCATATCCAGAATCAACACGTGTCAAGCCCTCATCATGCCACATCAAAAGAGGCTGGCGTCACGACGCCAAAGGCCTTGGCGTCGCGACGCCCAGAGCTTATCGTGCCTATAAATTGAGCTCGAGGTTTCAGTTTCAAATGTACCATTCTCTCCAAATTCTCTCATGTAAATAGAGAGTTTTATATCTAGTTTCTTTTAAATTTTAGTTTTGTAATTAATTTTAATTACTTTCTATAATAATAGTGATTTGCTTTCTTTACTTTTTTATAGTTTTTACTATTCACCATGAGGAGGTAACTTCCCCATGCTAGGGTGAAAGGTAATTCTTTTACTATTGCTATTTAGATTAATCTCCGTTAAATATAATATATTCACTATTTAAAATATTGACTTAATAAGGATACCGCCAAATTGGTCGGTTGGTAATTTATTTTAATCTGGTTTAAACCTGACTAATCAAGGATACCGCCAGATTGGCCGATTGGTAATTAAATTTTCTTACCGCCTATATGGCAGGTTTATTTTGATTCCGCCTTTATGGCTGGTTGGACTTAATTTGACTTAATCAAGTTACCGGCTATATGGCTGGTTGGTAAAATAATCACAAGTTAATATATTATATTAAGGAAGATATCTAAATTAGTAGTAGTAAAAGTTGATCCTTTTACCTTAGCATTATTTGCAATTTACTTTTCAGCTTTTACTTTACCGCAATTACTTTTCAGCATTTTTACTTTATGTCTTTTATTTTCAAGTTTTTACTAGCCCTAGTTATGTGTTGTAACTAAATTAGTTATCTGGGGTTGTGATGACTTTTAATCACCGGTTTATAATGGGTTATTTTATAGTTTGGGTAATTTAAAGGTTTACTTATTAAGTCTTAAGCCTAATGCGTCTTGTTAATTGGCCAATAATAAGATTGATCTGGTAAATCTAAAATGAACTAGACCTAGGGTTTTAGGTTTCAGCCTTAGACTTAATAGCCCACGATCTTCTTTGAGGATAGATAACCCTTTTAATAGATTTCCTTACAGGATAGACATATACTGTCGGGCGGGGGTAGCCATAATTAGGACTTAAACTTAATGAATCCAGATAATTTGGTTGACATAGACATATGGTTCAATTGGGTTAAACTGGGTATTTGTGTCTGACCATCGACAGAGGCCTTCGCATAATTTAGTGTTCCAGGTTAGTAAACCGATTTATTACACAAACATAAAATAACCACTTCTTCTTTAAAATGATATTGGAAGAAATCACAACCCTATATAGTTTTTAATATTGAATTTTCTTAAACCTACTTTCGAACAATTTTATTTACTTATTTTTAAATTTAGAATCGTCACCATTTCAAATCAATCAAACAACCTGTTAGATACTAGTAATCATTTGACCTCATAAAATTAATAGCTTAGGTATTAAGTCCTCGTGGGATCGATACTTTTTATACTACTTGAACGATACGTGCGCTTGCGTTATACGCGTGTGTAAGCACAACGGTCAAGTTTTTGGCACCGTTTCCGGGGACTTATTTATCTTTCACTATTAGTTTTAAGGTTAGATACCTTTACTTTTATCTAATTTTCTTTTAATTAGTTTTTTTGTTTTCTTGTGTTTCAGGTTCTCAGAAAATTCATGAGACGAACTAGAAGCTTTGAACTTCGACCCATTGACCCGGAAATTGAAAGAACCATCAGACAGTTGAGAAGGGAACGGCGAGAAGGCCAAGAAGCTTTAGTCAACATGGAACCTGAACCTTTGGAGGTTGCACCACCAATTCCCATTCGAGACAGAACCATTCCGGTGGTTGACCGACTCATTTCTTGTATTGTACTTCCTCCCTTACCAGCAAATGCGGGTGACATCAAAATATGCATTCAGATGATTCAGTAGTCAGTTCAGTTTAGGGGGAATGCAACTAAAGATCCTAATGCCCACATCAGCAACTTCCTAGAAGTTTACGGCACTTTCAATTACAACCGAGAAGCTGATGAAGCAATGAGACTGCGTGTTTTTCCATACTCATTGAAGGACAGAGCTAAAACTTGGCTACATTCACTACCAGCAGGTTCTATCACAACTTGGAACACTTTAGCCACCAAATTTCTTGCAAAGTACTTTCCACCAGCCAGAACTAGAAAGCTGAGGAATGACATCACATCCTTTGTGCAACAAGACTCAGAAACTCTCTACGAAGCTTGGGAAAGGTACAAAGATTTTCTCCGGAAATGTCCTCACCATGAGATTCCAAAATGGCTTCAAGTCCAAACTTTCTATAATGGACTTTCTGGAATAATGAGAACCACAATCTATGCTGCTGCTGGAGGATCTTTAATGGCAAAAGGAGAAGATCAAGCCTGGGACCTAATCGAAGAAATGGCCAACAACAATTCCTTGAGGCCAACAGAAAGAAGCATGATCCAAAGAATTGCAGGAATTTATGAAAGTGGAGCCAATACAGCAGTCAACGCCAAGCTGGATCAGATATACAAATTCATGGAGACTCTTACCACTGGATCCACAAGTTCACCATATGGAGGAGCACCAGAGTCGAACCAAGTTGAAGAGACGGTGAATTTTGTCAAAAATTTCAACAGACGGGGGAACAATCCATATTCCAACATCTACAACCAGGGTGGAGGAATCATCCCAATTTTTCATAGAGCAACAATTCAGGGTAACAGAACTATCCACCACCTGGATTCCAGCAACAGAACAAAGGTCCTGAGCAGGTAAATGAACCAGGAATAGCAGAAGTGCTGACTCAGTTAAAAAGGTGCGATGCTATGTTTCAGAGCCAATCTGCTTCCATCAAAGCACTGGATAATCAAATTGGACAACTGGCCAATGCTCAAAGTTACAGACTACCAGGGAATCTTCCCAGCAACACAGAACCAAATCCAAGGAACATAGGGAAAAAACAGTGTCATGCCATCATGTTAAAAAGTGGTACTGAAATCAACAAAGATGTTGGAGCCAAAACAACTGCTGAGGAAGTTCCAAAAGAAACAAGGCAACAGACGGAGGAGAAAGAAGCAAAGGAAAAAGAACAGATCACTCCACCTCCACCTTTTCCTCAGCGTCTTCAGAAAAACAAACTGGACAAATAGTTTTCTCGTTTCCTAAAGGTGTTCAAAAAGCTGCACATCAACATTCCATTTGCAGAAGCCTTGGAACAAATGCCCAGCTATGTAAAATTCATGAAAGACATTCTTTCACGAAAATGGAGATTGGGAGATTACGAGATAGTAGCGTTGACAGAAGAATGCAGCGCCATCATTCAGAGGAAGCTTCCCCCAAAGTTGAAAGATCCTGGCAGTTTCACCATTCCTTGCATCATAGGAGAACATAACTTTGGTAAGGCTTTATGTGATTTAGGTGCAAGTGTTAACTTGATGCCTTTTTCTATTTTCAGGAAACTGCAGATTAGAGAAACAATGCCCACTTCAGTCTTTCTACAACTTGCTGATAGAACGCTCGTATTTCCAAGAGGCGTAGTTGATGATGTGCTGGTCAAGGTTGAAAAATTCATTTTCCCAGCAGATTTTATTGTCCTTGATATGGAAGAAGACACAGACGTGCCAATCATCTTCGGGAGACCATTATTGTCTACAGGTCGAACCATTATTGATGTACAAAAAGGAGAATTAACCATGAGGGTACAAGACCAAGAAGTAACATGCAATGTTTTCAAGGCCATGAATTTCCCAGATGATGAAAAGAATGAGGAATGTTTTAGACTTGATATGATACACAATACCATTTAGAACTCCAATGCAATGCAAAGTTCTACTGAAAAACTTAAAACATGTCAATTGCCTGTGGAGCCTGAAGATAAAGAGTCTTTTGCACTGAAAAAGCCAATTCTTGCACTACAAGCAACAGAAGAGAAAAAGTTCCACCAGCTCAACGAATTGGAGGAATTTCACAATCAGCCTTTTGAGGATACCAAATTGTACAAAGAAAAGGCAAAGAAAAGACATGATGAGAAGTTATTTCGCATACAACTGGAACCATGGCAGAAGGTAATGTTAAACAAATCAAGGGTGAAATTATTCTCATGGAAGCCAAAATCACGGTGGTCAGGTCCATTTATGATCACCAAAGTTTTACCAGATAGAGCCGTTGAGATACATGATCCTGACTCCAACAAAACTTTCAAGGTTAAAAACAAGCGTGTTAAACACTACTGGGGAGAATCATTTGAGCGATAAAAAAAAAGTGTCACACTTTCAGATCTAGCCTAACGTTCGAGAAGTCACGTCTAGCTGTCGATGTTAAACTTAGCGCTCGCAGGGAGGCAACCCATGAAATTTGTGTATATATTGTGATTTGGTGTGATTTAATTTTGTGTGTTTAGTTTTTGCACATTAAGTCCTTTCACGATGGAAGAAGCTCTCGTAAATCTTCGCAAGCAATTTCCTTCTCTCCCTCAAAAATCTCTGATAAAAGTCTACAAAGCTCGCTTGGAACGGATGAGGTTACTAACGATCCATGGTGTTCCTAATGATATTCGTTGGGTAATTGAAGCACGGGTCCGATTGGCAGGTGAGTCTTCTGAATCTTTTATTTCACATCTACCTGGTTTTGGAAGAAGAACCTATGCAAAGAAACGTAGAGCTAAGTAAATGGGTGTTTGTTACAAATATACACGCGGATGGAATTGCAATACTCGTTGTCGTTCTTTAGGAATGGTGTCTGATAACCGCGAAGATAAAATTAAATTCATTAGGGATGGCTTGAGTAAGGAGTTTGTAGATAATATATCTTCGACTCTTGAGACGCATCCCAGTGGATATGGCCATTCGCAAATTACATACACAATTTCAAAAAGAAAGACAACAGTTAAGTCTTGGGAATCTGACTCATAAAGACCCTGTTTGCTAATTTATAAGAAAATTGGATGGGAAGCTTGTCCCTGATGCATAGACGTCAATCAAGCCGCTACTTTTCTTGTACATATTATATCTCTTTGTTTTTTCCTGATAATTGTGATTTGTTTTGTTGTTTTCTTTTTTTTTCTTCGACAAGATCCAGACCTTTTTGACTATCACAATTTATTTTACTATTTAACTAATATTTTATTTATTTGGCAGGTACTAGTGCTATATTTTACTCACCATTTTTAGATGTTATAAATTCAACTCATCATTGCACTTTTGAAGACATCCAGAGTAAAACATGAAAGCCACTTCAAGAAGACGAGTTGAAAACATCTGTGTGTTCTGCGGTACTAGTGTTGGTGTTAAGCCACAATACGTAGAAGCAGCACAGGAATTGGGTCGAGTCTTAGCTGCAAGGAATATGCACTTAGTATATGGCGGAGGCAATCTTGGACTTATGGGGATCGTTTCAAAGGCTGTATAGGAAGGAGGCAGTCACGTTTTGGGAATCATCCCAAAACCCTTGGCAGAGGCAAATCTTATTGGATCATCAAACAGAGATGAACTGATCGTGCCAGGTATGTCTGAACGATTGGTAGAAATGATTAACTGTGCTGATACTTTTATCGCTTTGCCATATGACTTGGGCACATTGGAGGAAATTTTTATAGTGTTATCTTGGGTGAACCTGAACATACACCAGAAACCAATTGGGCTGTTTAACGTTGATGGATTTTATGATTTTCTTTGTTTGTTTCTTGATGATGCTCGAGAGAGAAATGGGTTCGTGTCAAAACCTATGAAAGAACTCCTCTATACTGCCAGAACTGCTCCGGATCTAATAGACCAACTCTTAGCCTATGAACCACAAGTTGACCCTATCCTTTCAAAGATAAATTGGTCCGAGGACGATCATGGTAAGAGGCATCGGATTAATCTAGATCTTAACCTTTAATTTCCTATAGAATTTCAGCTAACCAGGTATTATCTTCTAAACTCTTCTTCTACTGTCTAAGACAATGAGGACAATGTCTCATTTAGGTTTGGGGGAGGGAATTAGTTGATCAGTGCCTAGTTTTTAGTTTGTGTGTTATTTTTATTTTTAGTCCAAAATTTTTCGAAAAATACAAAAAAAATTTGAAAATTTTTCCAAAATTACAAAAATATTTTGCGTTTTTTGTGTTTTTATTTTTACTAAAAAGGTGAAATTGGTAAGAGATAGCTGAGTAAGGAGTTTCCACTACTGAGACGTATCTCAAACCTATTTCGAAACAAGTTAATTTTTGTTTATTTCCTTTTGAATTATTTAATTTGTAAATTCTCCATAAAATTGACTAAAATGGATCTTCATATGCTCAGTTGACAGGTATTATCAACATGCATTATAACATACGGACATGAACTGTAATTGAAAAGTTTGTAATATTCAGTGCTCTAGTTTAATTGGAGGAAGCATCTCAAAAAGCAATAGAGTAAAAAAAAAAATCTGAGATCCGAGTTATTAAGTATGTAAGGGTGTTTTAACACCTAGTGCCCTAAAGCCAACTGGTTTGGGAGTCACTGGCCCAAAGCTCACTACTTGGATCAAGGATGTTGCAAAAAAATATATATCTGAAGTCTGAGTAATTAAGTCCGTATGGGTGTCTTAACACCTGGTGCCCTAAAGCCAACTGGTTTGGGAGCCACCGACCCAACACTCGCTACATAGATGGAAGATATTGTATATAAATAAAAAAAAATCAAAAATCAAAGAAAAAATCAGAAAAATCAGAAAAATTATTCCATTGCTACAAAAAAGTGTGAATTCTGATAAAACTTTATGACAAAAATATTACTCAATTATCAACTGCACTTATGACTGTTGTGGGCAAAAATGAGCTGTTTAATATTTTGTTGGCTATGTATATGGAGAATGGTAAATATAATCGGAGAATTTACATATTCAGTAATTTAGAAAGAAAGAAAACAACTACTAACTTGGAGTAGAAATTTCACCTGATTAGTCACTAACTTCTTTATTCTCTTTTCGCTTGTCTTTTTGCTTTTGTGTGCATTAGTTTCACTACCTTTTTACTTTTGTATAATGTTTGTGGGTATCATTGTTGTAAACCCTCACGAGACTACAACTCGTCCACTAGAGACACCTAGGGGTTTAAAGGGTTGTTACATATGCTAAATGCAACCGTGATCCCTACGAAAGTGGCTTAGTTAAATTTTATTTTAAAGATGTTTATGTTATTTTATTTTGTGTTTTGCTCGAGGACTAGCAAAATGTTAGTTTTGGGGGTGTGAAGAGTGGTAAATCTTTCACTATTTCCCACTCATTTAACCTAATATTTTGTATAGTTTCTTGAGTCTTGTGAATATTTTGATGTGTTTTGTGTTATTTTGTAGATAAATAAAGTTTCAGGACATTCTGGAGGTGATTTGGACCAAAACAGTGAAAATTGGAAAAAGGGCAATTTGGTCATTTCACGCGACGCGCAAGCCTTCGGCGTTGTGACGCCTAACGTGCACCAGGTCCATGCTAACGTGCGCCGAGTCCACATGTCAGAATCTGAAAAGTTTGACTTTGCTAACGTGCGCCGTGCCACGTGTCACCATCACAGCTGATTTGCTAACGTGCGCCGTGCCATGTGTCATCATCCTACGGTGCCGACAATCACCATTGCCACGTGTGCCACGTGTCACTCTACGTCACCGCCATGTCATCATCCACATCACTAGTTGACCGAGTCAAAGTTCCACGTCACCGCCACGTCATCATCAACCAATCACAGCATGCCACGTGTCGTAATCCTACGGTGCCGACACTCCCTTTCACCACGTGTCGCCACGTCACCGCCACGTCATGCCACATCAGCATTATAATTGAGCTCTCAGCCGCCTTGCCACTGTTGGACAAAATGACCCATAGCGTCACTATTTGCACAGATCATTGTGTTGTTGTAGCAAATTAACTATGTGACAAGGAAATTGCACTCTCATCATTTGTGATTAGATCACCATAGATATATAAATGAAGAGAGGTCCCTATGATTAGTTCCTGGATTGAGAATGATATGAGACAGTATCAATCCCCGCAGGATTAATCATTAAATATCCCTAGCCGGAGCATTATCGAGACTGGACATCGATAATGCGGAATAGGCTAGTATTGCACTTGTGCGCTTTGTGAGGGCACAACGGCATAGTTCTCATATATATAAGTATTGGATACTTATGCAAGTGCGATAGGAGGTTGTGTTTCACCGATGGTACGGGAAACAGCTTCGCTTTGGATAGACCCCTCGGAATCCCATTGGTATTATGACTATGTGTCTATGGGAGGCCGAAATCAAGGTAGGTGTGTAAAGTCTTAACCTGAGACTTACATCGCTAATACTTACGATAATCGATAGACTTTGGTCTTGGTGGTATAAGGCTTTAACCGGTTCTGCGTACACCACTTCTGGGTTTATCAGAGAGTCGTAGTGTATTGGGTGTGATGTCAAGACAGAAGTATCACTTCAGTCATAGTGGAGATGATGTCACGCAGGATACGGTATTAGTGTTCTTAAGTGTTGCGCAACCATCGGGATGTTATGACTAGGTCATGCATATCCGATTATAGAGACTAGTTACCAGACATCCGACATGTGCTTCGGACGGGCCAGACACTTATCCAGCCCCAGCCCTAGCACGTGACTATCCGATACTGGGCCGATATACACAATACTACGGTATACAACGCTTGATACAGATCTATATATTCCTGTAAGAATATTTCTGGAGAATTGGGTAGGCATGGCGCTTTGCTAGAAGCCATCCTTGTCTTGTAAATCGGTATAAACGTGGTACGGGATACTTACGTGTTCGGATAGTCCGACGACCGTATTTACTGCCAACATATCCGGAGATCTCATGGGTCGGTTCCTGAAGATTCACCGATGACGTATGACTCGCACTTTAATTAATCTGGGATTAATTCGATGAGAGAGAAATTAATCTGGGATTGGGATTAATTACGGAGATATTTTATCTCAGATAAAATATCGTTAAAGAGAGGGAGAACGATTAATTGGAATTAATCGATAAATTAATATATTTCGATATATTATAACGAAATTAGATTTCGACGCGGAATTGAAATTGGATTTTAATTCGGGCGAACGAATTAATTTAGAATTAATTCGTTAGCGACATGAATAGTGAATTCGCTAGGCGTAATCATTTAATACGACGCAACGGAAAATTCGTTAATTTGGAATTAGCGAACCCGAGCCCGGGATTGTTTGCGAGAGCATTCGCATTTCAAATTCGAGTGCGGCACGCAAGTCAAATCAAGTGTCAAAATCGCAAGTCACATCAAGCGTCAAATCACATGTCACTTTGAGTGATGTGATGTGACATTTGAGTGATTGATGTGAATTGATTTGAGGTTTGAAATAGAAAAAGTAAATGGTTTATTAAATATTTTTGGAAATTATATAAACCTTTTACAATTTTTATTTTCTACTCATTCTCTCTCTCACTTACGGTATTAGGCTTTTGGAGCCAAAAACTTCTTCATCTTCTCTCTCGGTCTTGGACCGTTTTTCTCTCTGTTTTTCTGGTTTTCTGCCGAGCAAAATGGAGAAGCAAAGATCTTGTTGCAAGATCTATGTGCTAGCACACTCATGGAGGAATACAAAGGTGATAGGGAAGTGAGTTCGTGAGCTTGGAAGCTTGAAGCTTGGAGCTTCAATGGTGTCTCCCATGGCCGATTCTTGGAGGAGGAAGCAGCCATGCCTGCCGGCAGCCCCACATGCGCAGCTCACTGCCGAGCAAGGGAGAGCAGTTCGCACTCCATCTTCGCCGCATCCAACCGATCCATGTGAGTCTTTTCCGCACCTCATTTGGTTGTATTCAACTCGTTTTTATGCATGATTTATGATCTTTGGGACTTGATTGAAACTCAACAATGGTATTGAGCCATTTGTGCATAAAACGTTTTAGGGTTCTTGAGCAAAATTTGGGGTTTTTTTATTTAAGCATGATTTTGACAAATTGTTTGTTTAAGAATGTTTGTATATGAATAACTTAGAGTTATATGTAATCAATTTGAAGAAAAATTAATTGGATTGATTTTCCCCAATTTGCTTATTGTTGGCCAAAACTTTAATTTGGGTAAACTTGATTTTGAGCATGTTTAATGAAATTGGATGATTTAGAATGCTTAAATGTTGTTTAATTGAGGATTGATTGGATCAATTTGTTGAAAAAGTGTTTGGAACAATTTTCCCCCATTTGCTTGTGATGGCCGAAAATATGAACCCTAATATTGTCTTGGATTTTTGATTTTTTGTTCATTGGATGACTTGGAAATCATTTGGGGATGTTGAATTTATGTTTAATTTGGTTCAATTGGATTGAATTTGATTTGCGCATAATTTCCCTCTTTGGCCGAGACACTTGAAGCATGAAATTGGGTTTGATTTTGATCAAATTATGTTGGACATGATTCATTGATGTTAAGCATGATTAATTGGACAAATTTAGTGTTTTGGAAACTTTGATTTGGGGGTAATTAATAATGCTATACACTTTAGGTAATTTAATTGGGAAATTTGGAATTTTTGGAATTAAATTATTGGGCCTTAAAATTGGATTTGGGCTTTTAAAGTTGTTATTGGGTTTATTGGACTTTGTTGTACAAAGTTGGTTTAGGCCAAAATTGGTTGGATCCAATTAGGCCCAAAACCGCTTCCAAAAGGCCCAAATGCGACTAATGAACCTTCAACGTTTAATTGGGCCTAATGGGCCTAAATTAATTTATGGGCTTATGGGGGGTAACTCCCGGATTGGACTTTGGTTGCGGTTTGACCCGAGTTGACCAAAAGTCCACGCCTCAAGAAATTAATTAAAAGCCCATTGGACTTTAATTAAATTAATATTGGATATTAATCGGGCTTTGAGACCCGTAACGATTAAATTTGGAATTTAAGTCGTAAAGGTTTATTTTATAAAGTGTAATATTTAATTTGAAATTAAATAATGAATTAGAATTAAATGCGTATGAAATTGGATTTAATTATGTAATTAATTTATTTAATTCGTAGAATTAGTACTTTAAGTACTTATTCGCAAAAACGAGTTTGACTCGAACAAAATCAAATCGTTGTTTGAACATTGGATGATCACTAATTATCAGATTAATTAATTGATTAGATTGATTGATAACATGCTTGTATGAATACATGGTTGTGATGCTTGAATAATGTATATCGGATGGATATTAGCCGGGTGGGGCGATTTTGGAAATTGTAATAAATTTGATTTATTAATTGGACCTGCGAGTCCAGTCTTATCTCCTATTTCTTTGTATTCTCTTCTCACCTATTCCCCTCAATGTAAATGAGGTTTCTTTAGAAGTGTAGTGTAACGGGTAGAAGAATATTTGTGCTAGCTTGGAGAGAGAAAGTGAGAGATTTGATCTAGGATCAATGTGTAAAATATCCATCCGCATATCATTATTATTTTATCATATGCGCTTTATTATGTGTTTAGAATGCATGTTTAAGGGTGTATGATGATGAGACCTTAACAAAGATAATAAATTGGTTGCCAATTTGCACGCGAAAAACCCTCGTTAAATATCAAGCGTTTATTTTCCTTCCATTGAGTGATTCTTACTCAAGATCCGGATTGGCAGGGGTTGTTGGCCAAAGTCAAGCCCTTGTCCGTCGAAGATGTGTTTTAATCACGAGGCTTTGTTCCATATTGGTGTCATGTCCAAGTTGTGGTTTGTTGGCCAAAGTCAAGACCACTTCTTGTCCATCGACATTGATTACGAAGCTTCCATGTCAATGGGTCCGCGCTTGACTGGGATCACTAGGTTTGTTGTGCCAAAGCCAAGGCCTAGTTGATTCAGAGGAAAAAGGTTAGGGTATATATTCGATATAAGGCATATATTAGATATATGTTTGGGACTTGGATGTCCACCTACTGGATCTAGGAGTTGGATGGGATCCAATTCATCTTCGAGATCTACCTAGTTAATTATCATACAATTTGTTGGCCAAAGTCAAGATTGTGTGATATTTAACGGGATCCTAGCCCACTAGGAAACACGGTTTCCCGAGTACTCGACAGAGGGTTAGAGGCTCGACGAAAAATAGTGGGAGGCAAGAATTGAATTTGCAATACTCGTTCAATTACTCGCCATACGCTCATTTAAATTATTTCGTCGTTATATTAAATGTTAGTTGGACTAATATTTAAATTGTTGTTTTAATAAACAGTTGGACTGTATTATACTTGATTTATATAATTGGATTATATTAATCAATTATTTGAATTAATTAATTTCAGTTTACAGTTGATTTTATAATTGGATTATAGTAATCAATGTAATTGAGGTTAATTAATTTGGATTATATTTGATTATATAGTTGGACTATTATAATCATTATAATATATATAGTACCACTAATCGTTGATTAAATAGTTGGACTATTGTAATCAAGATAAAATTGAAAAGTTGGATATTTAAAATATAATCTGGGATTAAAAATTTTTAAATAATTTAATTTTCAAATTGGGAATAAATAATAGGTTACTTTATTTGATAAAATAACTTATTATACCTTAAGCCCAAAATTAAGCAAAATAAGTAGAGCATAAAATCTTTGGAAGATTTATGTGATGATGACTTTATTGCTTAATTTAATATACTTGTCATAAATCTAATTTTAGATTTAAGAAGTATTAAAATTGCAATTTATAATTCTTGGAGAATTAATTGACTATTCTAGAGGAGATAAAGTCAAAATTTGCAATTGGGCATGTAGCACGAGGTGCACATCGTTTCGATATTCTAAAAACCCAAGGCTTGGCCTAAGGTTCCTAAAATATTGAAAATGATAATTGACATATACCAAAGTGACTACCATTTGGATATGGCAGACACGAAGGAATTAAAGAAAGGGCAAGGCTTTTACTTTGAAAATGTTTGTCTTAGTTTTGTTCACAACTAGTATTGAAATTAGATTTTAAATACTTAGTGTGGTACATAAAATATATGTATTGATGTTCAGAATCTGCTTTGAACAGGATACTGACTTCAAGCTGAGATTGCTATGCGAATCAGAAACGGGACGAAAGTCGCTGTTTCGACCGCAGATACCTAAGTTTAGGAACTACCCTTCGGGTGTGTACTTAAATTAGGAACTGTTATAATGTAACTAGTTTGACTAGAGACATTATCTCTATATCAGTGTTTAATCCATTGTGGATAAACCTTTATATTCTAGAACACTCAGTGTTTCATTATATAAAGATGATACTGAGATAAACACATTAGATGTGAATAACATAATTTATATTTTGAATATAATTAAAATCTCAAACATATAAAATGACAAATAAATAGCTCAAATTGATTTGATCAATAGAGACTTATTTGTGGCATTGTTGTCTGGGACACAATATACAGACTCGTATATCCACACTTTTGAAGAGTGGATACTAGGACTGATTTGACTATTCAAATAAAATCTACGAATCTAGTTTGTTAGGTAAAGTACCTAAAAAACTGTTTACATGGTAATAAGTGTAAGTGCCACCGATCTGTTAGCCCTATTCATGGTGAAGTAAGTGGGCCCATATCTAGCTAGGCTAGATGTGAACATGAATATTTCGTGACCTTAACGGATGTGGCATCACGTTATGGTTATGTGTTTCTTTTGAAGAACACAGATCATAAACTTTTAGAGTTTCGACACGAAATAGACAAACAGATCGGTATAGTATTATACCGTCACGGTAAGACCGTAATGGAAAATACTTAAGCAATAAGTTTCTTATATACTTGAAAGAGTATAGTATTCTTTCAAATGAGGACTCCTCCCGGAACATGTCAAAGTGACGGTGTGTCCGAACGGATTAACCGAATCATGTTAGACATGATAAGGCTAATCATGAGTCGCTCTGAGCTACCATTTCCTTCAACGGATAAGTTTTAACAGTGCAAGAACTTATTTAGAATAAGGTTCCATAATAATCTGTTTGACAGATTACATATTAGGAAATGAACAGGAAGAAACGGGGTTTCTCATTTCTAGTAATTTGGGTATGCCAGGCATAACGTTTGGATGATACCAAACTGAAAGACCCAAATTGGAACAGTGCCTATATAGGTTATCCTAAGGGAAACTTAAGTATAGTACTTGTAAATCTCACATGAGAACAATGTGATTGTTGCTCACCATGCGGTTTTTCCTGAGAGGAATACCGATATGCAGTGGTCAGTGGGAGGATAGTGATACTCGATGAAAATCAGAGTAATACTGTTCAAGGCACAAGATCCTAAATGGAACACATATAATTCATCAATGATGAATTTATACCATTAATCTTCGAATACACAAGAACCGCGTAGATCGGAGAGAGTCAGAAAACAACCTAGGGTATGGGTTTCTGATCTCACCTCATAAAGATGTTAATCTTTTAAGGTATACCAACTGATTACGTATGAGGTAGTGATACAAGGTATCGACTCCCTATTATGACAAAGTGTCATGAATCCGAAATGGATTCCATGTATAACAACTTTTTGGATACTAGTTGTTGTACCACAAGGCATTGTGCCTATTGGTACATTAAACGTCTTTAAGGAAGACATACATGGAAGGCAACATACCAACGTACAAAGCTGGGCTTTTGACGGAAAGGTATCGTTATCAACATTATGTTAATAACGGTTCAACCTTTTACCTGTTGCCATGGTAAATCCATTTTGAAGATGCTTGTTGATAACTGCATATTTCATTATGAAATGTGTCAGTTGCAGATCAAAATCACTTTCCTGAAAAGGAAACCTTTTGGAGGATGCTTACAACATCCTGACGATTTTGTATAACCGACAAACAAGGTTTGCGGGTTATTCGATCCATGTTTGGATTGAAACAAGCATAAGGTTCTTGGAACTGACGTTTTGAAATAATGATAATGGTTTATGATTTGACTCAAAATGAAATAATTCTTGTGTATATAAGGAGGTTAGTGGGAGGGCACTGACAATGAAATTCCCATAAAGCAATTGGTGAAAGCTTGGCTTTCATAGATATTCTTCATAGATAAATTCCGTAGAATTCTGGGGAGTAACAACCTTTATTCAAGGAATAAAGATCTACAGGGATAGATTTGGAGTTGTTAACACTCTCTGGAAATTGTACATTTAAAATGTACTTGTATTGGTGTCTCATACGCTTCGAGCATATGGAGTCACAATCGGGTCAATCCAAGTGATAGTCACTGGATTGAAGATTAAGAACATCTGTTAGTATCTGAGAGAACTAAAGATGATGTCTTAAATTATGGAGTAGGAGAACTTGAAGTGACTAGGATCACTGTTGCAAGTTTCCAAACCGGTAAATACTGCGGTACTATAAAGTTTGAACACTGGGACAGTGAGCTGGAAATCTTCCGAGCAAGATAACTGTTGCCGAATAAACAAAAATGCGGATTATTGCTGCAGCTGAGGCAGCAATAAGCCCATTTAGATCGAAATAAATCTAATTAGATTAGATATAGTTCTGTTTAGCAGCTGAGCTAGGCGTCAGCACAGGCTAAGGAATTAAAGGTCTCATCGACGATCAGATATATACTTCTATATCATCTGATTCGTTCGGATCATACATCGTGGCGATGTGATGATCGTGTAAATCGCGTCAGACGATAATTAAGCAATCCGCTGACGAAAACCTTTCCTCAGCAATTTGAGCGAACCGTACATAGTTCGGGTGTGGGACACTTGAGTGACTGGCTATGTGCCAAGTGGGAGATTGTTGGACAAAATGACCCATAGCGTCACTATTTGCACAGATCATTGTGTTGTTGTAGCAAATTAACTATGTGACAAGGAAATTGCACTCTCATCATTTGTGATTAGATCACCATAGATATATAAATGAAGAGAGGTCCCTATGATTAGTTCCTGGATTGAGAATGATATGAGACAGTATCAATCCACCCCGCAGGATTAATCATTAAATATCCCTAGCCGGAGCATTATCGAGACTGGACATCGATAATGCGGAATATGCTAGTATTGCACTTGTGCGCGTTGTGAGGGCACAACAGTATAGTTCTCATATATATAAGTATTGGATACTTATGCAAGTGCGATAGGAGGTTGTGTTTCACCGATGGTACGGGAAACAGCTTCGCTTTGGATAGACCCCTCGGAATCTCATTGGTATTATGACTATGTGTCTATGGGAGGCCGAAATCAAGGTATATGTGTAAAGTCTTAACCTGAGACTTACATCGCTAATACTTACGATAATCGATAGACTTTGGTCTTGGTGGTACATGGCTTTAACCGGTTCTGCGTACACCACTTCTGGGTTTATCAGAGAGTCGTAGTGTATTGGGTGTGATGTCAAGACGGAAGTATCACTTCAGTCATAGTGGAGATGATGTCACGCAGGATACGGTATTAGTGTTCTTAAGTGTTGCGCAACCATCGGGATGTTATGACTAGGTCATGCATATCCGATTATAGAGACTAGTTACCAGACATCCGACATGTGCTTCGGACGGGCCAGACACTTATCCAGCCCCAGCCCTAGCACGTGACTATCCGATACTGGGCCGATATACACAATACTACGGTATACTACGCTTGATACAGATCTATATATTCCTGTAAGAATATTTCTGGAGAATTGGGTAGGCATGGCGCTTTGCTAGAAGCCAACCTTGTCTTGTAAATCGGTATAAACGTAGTACGCGATACTTACGTGTTCGGATAGTCCGAAGACCGTATTTACTGCCAACATATCCGGAGATCTCATGGGTCGGTTCCTGAAGATTCACCGATGACGTATGACTCGCACTTTAATTAATCTGGGATTAATTCGATGAGAGAGAAAATTAATCTGGGATTAATTACGGAGATATTTTATCTCGGATAAAATATCGTTAAAGAGAGAGAACGATTAATTTGGAATTAATCGATAAATTAATATATTCGATATATTATAACGAAATTAAATTCGACGCGGAATTGAAATTGGATTTTAATTCGGGCGAACAAATTAATTTAGAATTAATTCGTTAGCGACGTGAATAGTGAATTCGCTAGGCGTAATCATTTAATTACGACGCAACGGAAAATTCGTTAATTTGGAATTAGCGAACCCGAGCCCGGGATTGTTTGCGAGCGCATTCGCATTTCGAATTCGAGTGCGGCACGCAAGTCAAATCAAGCGTCAAAATCGCAAGTCACATCAAGCGTCAAATCACATGTCACTTTGAGTGATGTGACATTTGAGTGATTGATGTGAATTGATTTGAGGTGATAGACAAGCATTTAATGTTTTGCTTTTTGAAATAGAAAAAGTAAATGGTTTATTAAATATTTTTGGAAATTATATAAACCTTTTACAATTTTTATTTTCTAACTCATTCTCTCTCTCTCACTTACGGTATTAGGCTTTTGGAGCCAAAAACTTCTTCATTATCTCTCTCTCACTTACGGTATATGGTAGGTTTATTTTGATTCCGCCTTTATGGCTGGTTGGACTTAATTTGACTTAATCAAGTTACCGCCTATATGGCTGGTTGGTAAAATAATCACAAGTTAATATATTATATTAAGGGAGATATCTAAATTAGTAGTAGTAAAAGTTGATCCTTTTACCTTAGCATTTTATTTATTTGCAATTTACTTTTCAGCTTTTACTTTACCGCAATTACTTTTCAGCATTTTTACTTTATGTCTTTTATTTTCAAGTTTTTACTAGCCCTAGTTATGTGTTGTAACTAAATTAGTTATCTGGGGTTGTGATGACTTTTAATATCACTGGTTTATAAGGGGTTATTTTATAGTTTGGGTAATTTAAAGGTTTACTTATTAAGTCTTAAGCCTAATGCATCTTGTTAATTGGCCAATAATAAGATTGATCTGGTAAATCTAAAATGAACTAGACCTATGGATTTTAGGTTTCAGCCTTAGACTTAATAGCCCACGATCTTCTTTGAGGATAGATAACCCTTTTAATAGATTTCCTTACAGAATAGACATATACCTGTCGGGCGGGGGTATCCATAATTGGAACTTAAACTTAATGAATCCAGATAATTTGGGTGACATAGACATATGTTCAATTGGGTTAAACTAGGTATTTGTGTCTGACCATCGACAGAGGCCTTCGCATAATTTAGTGTTCCAGGTTAGTAAACAGATTTATTACACAAACATAAAATAACCACTTCTTCTTTAAAATGATATTAGAAGAAATCACAACCCTATATAGTTTTTAATATTGAATTTTCTTAAACCTACTTTCGAACAATTTTATTTACTTATTTTTAAATTTAGAATCGTCACCATTTCAAATCAATCAAACAACCTGTTAGATACTAGTAATCATTTGACCTCATAAAATTAATAGCTTAGGTATTAAGTCCTCGTGGGATCGATACTTTTTATACTACTTGAACGATACGTACGCTTGTGTTATACGCGTATGTAAGCACCACAGTCAGTTCCCTAAACTCCTCTCATCTTTACTCTCATGGAGACTCTATCGTCTTCGTTTGCTTAAGACATTTCTACTAATATTTTGGTTTAGGTACAGGTTTCCATCAATTTCTTTCGACTTAGTACAATAAGACTTCTTAAGGGTTATCTACTATATTTTTGGGAATCGCTCTCCCTAATCCACGCATGCTCTTGATCCTTAACTCCCTCAAGGGTCTCCGATACCATGATGATTTCTATATTTGGCTCAACTCACCATGACTTCAGATTATCCTTTCTCATGTATCTTATCTACGCTCTGTTGAACTCGATGGTTCGGCTGCCTAACTGTCTCGTGGTCTATCTATTTTGTCTGATGTTTTTCTTTACTTGTTCAAGTCCTTGCTAACTCCTAAGTTGAGGGGTGAATATTTGCTTTCCTTGAAGATCTGGAAAAATACATGTTTCTGTCAACTATCTAACTCCGACGATGGTCTGATTGGGTGCTTATACGCCTCATGGGGGTCGGAACTACTGGACAAAAGAGTTATCACTTATACTGTCGGAATCTACATCGTCTACTCCATGCTTTGAAAATATCTCTTTCTAAAACATCTCTTAAAACATGATTTTTCATGAAATAACTGTAATAAAAATCAACTAACGCCCTAGATGCGTAAAATAAGACCTTACTTGAAATAATATAAATGAGAAATCAACTTAAAAAGAAAGTGTCCACTCACTGATTTTGAAATTTGGCTTGTGCTATGCCACTCATCGAAGGAAATTGCGGTTGCTACGATGTTCTATAATTGAGAAACTCAATTAGAATATAAGTCATGGAATATACTTTGGAACTAGGTTAAATTTATCCATTTGAACACTTGTTACCACTTCAAGGCATATGATATTTATATTATGATGTAATGTGTGTATGCGAGCTGATACGAAACCCTTAGGGTGGCCTCTAACACGCTAGAGTGAAGCTGGAATAATAAAAAATATTTTGGAAAATTCTGGTCTTCGCGTTGCGACGCGCACCATTCCAAAAATGGATACCTGAAAATTTCCAAGTCGCGTCGCGATGCGGCCATTCCAGATTCGAATCTCATGAATTCCCTAGTATGTGTGGCGACGCGAGCCCTTTGGCATCGCGATGCTGATCTTTTCCTAACTTGAGTTGAGTAAGTTAGAACAAGGATTCTAACTTGTTTCCTAAAGTCTATCTTAACACTTCTATATCAATATTATTATACAAACCACTCCATTAAACTTCAACTTCACATACTCTTTACCAAATTATCATACTCAACAATCGTTTAATCTTATTACTCTTGTTTTTTAGCTAAATTCTTAAGGTTCTCAAAATTTGGACACTTAGTTCTACAATCAATTTCTTTTCCTACCAATCAGCAAAATGCAATTCTTAACATGCCAATAATGTTATTCTATCATCATATTTTCAAAATCTTAAAATCCAAGTTTTGGGTCAACTTGTTTTACCTTTTTTCTCTTGATTTCTTCACACTTCTCAAGTTTCCAATAATTACTGATCTTCTTCTTTGCTTGATGCATGAGTATTGGCATTTGATTCTTCTTCCTTCCTATCTTTTTCTTCCTTTTTCTTTCTTTCTTTTTCTTATTTCTCTATTTTCTTTCTCAAACGTTTCTTTCTTCTCTCTCAATTTTTAAGGGTTAGGAAATAGTTTTCCTTATATATAGTAGGGGGCTATATGACTAATTGGTAAAAGTTTTAAAATAAAAAGTGTTGGAAAAATTGAGAGAATTGGAGAATTCTCTAAATTCTTCCTTAAGCACTATTCATCCAGATTTTTGACTTGTGTTTTCAACCTGTTTCTGGTTCGACTTTGGAAAAATATTCAACGCAAAAATTATAGGTCTCGATCTCAGCTTTTCGGTGATATACAATTCATAAAATCGTAATTCGTATGAGAAAGTTACGACCCAAACACCATGGGCTGTCCGGAGTGGAACATCGTACAATTTCGTATCACAACTTCGAGAAATATCGATTGTCCCCAAGGTCACTTCATGAGTGTATAAGTGTTCAACATAACTTATATTATGTAATATTCGTCCCTGAATGAAACAATAGTAGAGATTACCGGTCGTTACACAATGGAATATCATGTTAGTATTCCTAACTATTCATTTAACTCATTCCCAAAATACAATGTTTAGGAAATGTAATAAATACAAAACCATACCGAGTAAATTAAAGAATAGATTAAAATGATAGAGGAGTCTGCTAAATATAATGAATCGAGATCATCACATATATAGCCATCATTATGATACAATTTATGTTCTTTATTTAACGGAAATTATTAGAACTTTTCAATTTCATCTGGTACTGTCAAATATAATCTTATTATATAAAATACATTCATTTTTATGTCTCTACACATTACAATCTGGATAAAACTGTAACATTCATAATGTAATGAACAATATTTATGATTTTCGAATTTGAAGATTCTCAACTTCAAATCATAGTCACGGACAAATTTCGATTATTACTCTTTAATTTTTATCCATACATATATGTATGTAATATTTTATATAAACATATTTATTTAATTTAAAGTTATATAAATAATCACGAAATTCTTATAAATTTTATAAACCAAATCAAAATGCATACATGAAATAAAATTGAATCACAAATTTATTAATCAATCATGTATCGAACACATTTACTTGTCGGGCATAAAAATCACAACAGCTTATACATTTATGTTACTTTTTTGGAACATTAACATAAAATTAAGCTAGATTTGTAATATATGCCCCCTCGAATACGTCAAGCTTTAACTTAGTAGGGGACCAGAGAGAGTCAAATCTAATAGCTATATATGTTGATGGAGTTGTGATCTTTTTCTTTTTCTTTTTTGTTTTTTTTGTTTTTGTTTTTGTTTTTGTTTTTTGATTTTTTTTTTCACAGGCATTGCCATTTAAGCTCCTATTATATTTTCTTTCAATGGGGACACATCACATGCAACGTTTATATCGGAGACAGAGCCACCAGATCATTTGGCTTCTTTTAAAGACTAATTTTGACTAGCCTTGTTATCGTGCCGATTAACAAGGATCTTATGCTTGTTTTTTTTTTCCTCTATTTGTTTTTTTATCCTATCATCAGTTACATGTGGAAAATACAATATATATATATATATATATATATATATATATATATATATATATATATATATATATATATATATATATATATATATATATATATATGTTGACGGTTGATTTTCGTTTCAGGGGTAATTCATGAAAAATCACTCATCGAATAAATCTCCCTCAACTGTGAATTTGTTTGGTTTGGGGACCAAATACAAACTTAGCAAAAGATGAAAAACACAGAGACAACAGATGATTTAACGTGGTTCGGCGGGATGAACCCGACCTACTTCCACGAAGGAAAAGAAAGGAAACTTTTATTATCACCTCGGGTCAGACCAACTTGCCTTATCTATCTCTTACAATAAGTTTTTTAGAGTTCTTTTACAAGTTATGGAAATTAAAAATACTAATCCGTGCCCCCCTGAACTGAGTCTTCTTTCCCTTTAAATAGTGCCACTGGATTTACTGTAATTCCCACCTGTGATGTCGGTCATGTTTCCCTGTCATTATTGCCCATTATTCCCACTACTCGGACGTTACTGGTCATTACTCGTACGTTATTGCTCATTATTCGTACGTTACACCCATCCAACGGTTTGGCGGCTCTAGGTTTCATGTAGGGCTTACGTCATCCATACATGTGTATAAGATTCAGCAGCCCCGACCTATTACCCTCTTCTTAATCAGGTCGGGTTGAAATGGTCATATGACCTCGTCGGGTCGGTCTGTCAGAACGAGTAACATCTTTTCATTGCATATACTAACAGGTAGGGTCGGTGTGTTGAGACTCAAGGCACTTGTCTGACCTCCTCTCTTTTCATCGATTGGGTCTGATCTGCTGGGTCGATTATGAATTTAAAGGCTGCCCTGAGAGTTTGATGTCGGACCTGACCTAAACACCTCGAGTCAATCTTCGCAAGTGTTCTAGTGCCCTCGAGCATGACCTTATTGTTATTGTTTTTATCTTTAGTCATGAACTAACTCCTTAATTCTGGAGAATGATGTAACTGATGCTTGAACCTTTGTATTGTTTGTCATAATTGTTATGAAATTATATTTAAGTTTATTTATATTTTTTTAAGTTTAATGTTTCTTGGTTGCTGGCCAAAAATTAAGATGATGCATGTTTAGAATCTATCACTCGGGAGGGGGGATTTTGAATAGATCTAGAGAATATGACCTAGGAGTTCTATAGAGTTCGGGAGAATATATAGTTCCTTTGAAGTCGTTAACATAGAATCACAAGACGTAATGAGTTGTTAATTACTAGATTTTTATAGGGATATCGAAGTCTGTAATTGATAATATTTTCGCTGTTAATCGGGAGAGGGAGTGAATACTTAAGGATTCTTGACTTATAAACAATAAAACTGAACAAAGATTAATTAGCATGACAAATACATAGGGGATAGCTTGGTGAAATCAGACTCTAGAATCTCTATCGTATTAGCTCCTCCTATCTAATTATATTATTTATTAAATTAAATCTTTATTATTTATCTTGTAAATAAAGTTAGGATTATCAATTGTAGTACTTAGTGTGAGTTTAACACAATCTCTGTGGGTTCGACACTTTTAACTCATATTTATAGTAGAACTTGACATCGTACACTTGCGGTGAGATATAAAATATCACAACAAGTTTTTGGCGCCGTTGCCGGGGATTGTTTGTATAATTCACATTAATACTATTACCAAATAATCTTAGCCCTAATTTAGATTTTTATTTTTTATTTTTAGGTTATTTTAGTTTGTATTTATTTTTTGTTTTGCTTTTATTTTTTTATTAATTTTTTTATCTTTTGGTGCTTCGGTGAATGCGAAGATCCACAAGTCTCGACTCGCTTCTGTTTGATCCTGAAATAGAAAGAATAGCGAGGAGACTAAGGAAAGAAAGGAAAATTGAAAAGGAAGCAATGAAGGCTGAAAACAGAGAGAACAACCCACGTCAGGTGGCAATCAGAGATCACTTCAAGCCGGTCATTGATGATACCTATTCTGGGATTGCCCATCAACCAATCAATGCCAACAATTTTGAGTTAAAATCTGCATTGATCAACATGGTACAAAGAAATCAGTTTGGAGGTTCAGTTGTAGAAGATCCCAACTTGCACTTAAGGATGTTCCTGGAGATCGCAGATACTATAAAGATGAATGGCGTGAGTAAAGAGGCTACCAGGCTATGCTTATTCTCATTCTCTTTACGGGATAAAGTGTGGGATTGGCTTCAATCAATACAGATGGGGAGTATCATGGCATGGCAGGATATGGCTACAAAATTTCTTGAGAGGTTCTTTCCACCAGCTAAATCAGCTCAACTGAGAGCAGAAATTAGAATATTTAAGCAGCTAGAGATTAAAACTTTGTATGAAGCATGAGAGCGCTTTAAGGATTTACTCTGAATTTGCCCACAACACGATTATGCAGACTGAGTCCAAATTCAATTGTTTTATAATGGGCTGAATGGTTCGAATAGGATTGTGGTTGGTACAGCAGCTATGAGAGCTCTATTCAAGAAATCAGCTGAGGACGCCTACAATCTGTTAGAAGAAATGGCCATTAACCATTTTCAATGGCTAAATGAACGCGCTACGGTGACCAAAGTAGCTAGAATACATGAACTGAACCCTCTTGTGGAACTTACAACTCAGATTTCCACCATATCGACTCAAGTAGTAACCCTAACAAATCCACGAGTACTATCTATTGAATCAGTGGCAGCTATAAATATGTTGTTATTGGAAGGAAACCCAAACTTTGAGCAAGTCCAATATGTGAATAATCTGAACTTCAACAGCTATAGAGGCAATCATGTGCTTAACCGTTATCATCCAAACATGTCATATGCTTGTACAGAGAATGCCTTGCAACCTTCATCAGGATTTGAATATTAAAGAGCTGAGTAGAAATCTTCCTTGGAATATTTCATGAGAACATTTGTTGCTAATACCGCAGCAAGGTTTGGGAAGAATAAGTCAAGGCTGAACAATATTAAGACACACATGGAAAATATCGGGGCAACAATGAAGTCCTTAGAAACACAGATTAGGTAGATTACTTCCTCCATGGCCAAGCAGCAGTAAGAGGGATTTGGATAAACTGCCACAGTCGCCAAGCTATCTTTTTCATGACAAAGCAGCCAGAAAATACAAAAGAAGAAGTCACCATGACCATTTGGGTGGTTACGTCTGGCTATAGACGTTAAACTTAGCGCTATCGGGGAGGCAACTCTTGCATTTATTTTATTAGTATTTTCTTTATTTTTAATTTTAATTTTTATTGTGTGCTATTTGTTCATTTATTCGTTTTGCACGCTATTTATGCAGGTAGCACGAGACACATAAAGCCCGCGCAATCAAATTCTGACCAGCCGGAGCCTGATCAA
Source organism: Zanthoxylum bungeanum (assembly GCA_019454045.1). Taxonomy (NCBI): domain Eukaryota; kingdom Viridiplantae; phylum Streptophyta; class Magnoliopsida; order Sapindales; family Rutaceae; genus Zanthoxylum; species Zanthoxylum bungeanum. The sequence continues at coordinate 236,068 of SKCR01021017.1, forward strand.
CTCCATGCACGGTAGTGTTGTTCCTCACTCTTGTTTCTCTATATTTATTTTACATTGAGGTCAATGTAAATTTTAAGTTTGGGGGTGTGTGCATGTAGTGATAGTTCATGCTATATTTTAAAAAAAAATGTTTTTATTCCTTGATAGTAAAGCATAAGTCTAATGATGAATTTGTTTGCTTTAAATAAAATTTTAGAAACGATAAGTCCCAATTGATTTTAATCTGATGCCTTGCGTAGGTGATCTAGGTTAGACTCATAAGCACTTAATAATAGGTTTTTAGTAGCAAGAACCTAAGTAGTTGGCAAAGTGACTAGTTGAAGAAATTGTTTGCCGATATGACTGTTTGCTTAGATATCTATCTCAATATGCTAATATTATGATGTATGGTATGATAAGAAAAAAAAAACACCTATAATCGATAAGCGTGAAGCTACCCATGGGCGAGTGTTAGGACCATCATGAGGAGAAATTTTACCTTAAAAGGTAGGTGCGTTTGAAAAAAATGAAAAACCGTACCATACCGGGCAAAGAAAGGAAAATGCAGAATAAATTTGAGATATCTAGGTTAGTTTGACCCATCAGATCTCAATTTTTGAGACGAAATCATTGAGTTGGCTTACTTATGAGTCGAGCTGTGAATGATTATTTACACACACACATTGTGAGTCTAGCTTAGATGATTTATTCAAGAACTTAGATTTTAATCGCAGTTGAGCACTTTGAAGGTTCTCTGATTTTATTGACAATCACTCTTTGCTTTTTATTTGTTTATATTTTGCATGATTGTGTGTGAATAACGTTTGTGGGTGTCATCGCTGTAAGTCCTCACGAGACTATAACTCGTCCATTAGGGCCGCCTAGGGGTTTAAAGGCTTGTTGCATATGCTAAATGCAATTGTGATCCCTACGAAAGTGGCCTAGTTAATTTTGTTAATTATTTATGTAGTTTTTATTTTGTCTTTTTCTCGGGACTAGCAAAATCTTAAGTTTGGGGGTGTTTGATAAGTGTGGTTTATACCTACTTATTCATGCATTCTTAGCTTATTATTTTGTTAGTTTATGTATCATTTAATGTATTTTGTAGTTCTTTTATGTTTTATTTGTAGGAAGCATTGATACATGGATCTTGGGGTATTTGTACGTGTTTTAGGACCATATGGACTCATCGAAAGCATGCAGGAAGAGTAGAAACGCAGAACAGAAAGCCAGTGAAAAGAACCACTGGCACCGCGATGCCAAACTTCTTAGTGCCGCGGCGCCTCCAACGTTACGCATAATTTCCAGGGAGTTTGGCATCGCGGCGCCCACTTTCCAGCGCTGCGGCGCCCCATGGCGACCTAGAACACTAATTTTAGGGGTTTTTTTATGCACAATGACCCCAAGGCTTTATTATAAATACATAAGTTCATCCAAAACTAAAAGAGGAGGTGAATACACAGGACAAAACACAAAATATTTATTTTTAGAGAGATCCAATGAGGAGGATTAAAGAGCGACAAGAGGAGACGAAGACGGTGATGTCCGAAGAGGAATGGATTCAATTCAGGTTTTATCTTCTTGTTTTTTTTCCTAGAACTCTAATGATTTCTATTAGATTCATGACCTTATTGTTATTATTTTTATCTTTAGTCATGAACTAACTCCTTAATTCTAGAGAACGATGAAACTGATGTTTGAACCTTTGTATTGTTTGTCATAATTGTTATGAAGTTATATTTAAGTTTATTTATATTCTTTTGAGTTTAATGTTTCTTGGTTGCTGGCCAAAAATTAAGATGATGTATGTTTAGAATCTATCACTCGGGATATGGGATTTTGACTAGATCTAGAGAATATGACCTAGGAGTTCTATAGAGTTCGGGAGAATATATAGTTCCTTTGAAGTCATTAACATAGAATCACAAGACGTAATGAGTTGTTAATTACTAGATTTTCATAAGGATATCGAAGTCTGTAATTGATAATAGTTTCGCTGTTACTCGGGAGAGGGAGTGAATACTTGAGGATTCTTGACTTATAAACAAATCAACTTAACAAAGATTAATTGGCATGACAAATACATAGGGGATAACTAGGTGAAATCAGACTCTAAAATCTTTATCGTATTAGTTCCTCCTATCTAATTATATTATTTATTAAATTAAATCTTTATTATTTATCTTCTAAATAAAGTTAGTATTATCAATTGTAGTACTTAGTGTGAGTTTAACACAATCCCTGTGGGTTCGACACTCTTAACTCATATTTATACTAAAACTTCACACCGTACACTTACGGTACGATATAAATATCACAACATAATCCATGTAAACTGACCACCACGAGTTTGAGATGGCCTTTGCCACAGGTATATGTGGTTTGGTAGATGTGTAGTATAGTATGTAATCGAAAAGATATGTTTACTACAATGCTGTATTTAGTACAGTGGGTGAGTTATCAAGGTATAATTTACGTAAACCGTCATCAGATAAAGATGAAATTTACAGGTTTGTGTATATTTGTATATGTCTGATTAACAAAACTTGATAAAGCAAGACCATGGAAACAAAAAAATGAGGATATCCTATCATGTAATCGGTATGGAGAACAAGTTGGTGTGAAAGACAACAACCAGATTTATAGTAACAACGAAAGTAAAGTACGAAAATAGCATGAACTCTAGCCATGACCGAATCGCCGACGTCAAAGTCAATAACAGGAAATACGGTTTAAGCACAAGTGCACGTACAATTAGACTTAATATAAGCACCTTGTTCCAGAGGCTTTAGCCAATTAAGAAGGATCACTAGAGAATCTGTTCAGGATTAATATCCTCAATATAACAGCCATTGATAAACAGCAATAGTAAGCTAGAAGTACATGAAGAAATTGCTCATGGGCTATGAGGTCCTAAACCCACAGATATGCAAGGATAAGAGAACTTGAAGAATAGAGCCGATAAGCAGTTGAAGCTTAGTGAAGGGAAAATAGATAGTTAAATAGCTAAATTATGAGATAGAAAGCTAGAATCAGAACGAGTATGTGGCAGTAAGGAAATACATAATAAAGTTATTTCTTTTATACATTTACACCCAGAATGGGAGTAAGATAAGAAAAATCCTAACCATAGAATGCATTAATGCTTCTAGGGATTCAGAAGTACCAGCTAAGAAGAAAGTACAATAGTAATACATCAACCATAATGGGTAACAAAAGTTCCAAGTGATATTTAAGAATTAAGTTGTCATGGCAAGAGATATAAAAAGTTTCAAACATGAGTGAAACTGAGGTGTATGGGACTGCTGGCCACGAATATAGTGCTAATTTAAGAACTAATAGCTCACACATAGAATATGGTTGGAGAATGTTGAGCATAAACTATAAGTCTAGAAATGGGGTTTCTTTGATGCATGGACATAATTATAGTCTGACGGTATCATATGTACTTAGTAGAAGTTTCATGGAATGAGAACGAGGAATTATCACTCAGTCAAGAATTCAAGGAATTATTCACTAGAGCCCACGAACTTTGGAGCAGAATGTGCAAGCATGACAAGAGAGGTATTGTACATAAATCAGATGTTAAGACAAGAATCGAATAGAGTATACCAAGATAAGAGATTCCCATAAATCATTGTATTGGGTTCTTGAACATAATAGAATAAAGCAAGTAAAGGAAGATAAAGTAGCAGAAATCATATATCTTCAAACCAAGATGGTCGTAAGAACTTTAGCATCAGAAAGGATTCGAGAACGAATCCTATTTAAGGGGGAGAATTTGTAACATCTGGTGATCTTGACTACCGTTACATTGTGAGATGCTTGATACATAATATATATTATGTTCGAACACATATACACTCATGAAATGACTCTGAGAATAATTGTTAAATTCTTTGAAAATTCCGTAAGAAATTATACGATGTTCTACTCCGGACATCGCATGATATTTGAGACGTAACATTTTCATAAGAACTCCAATTTTTATGAAATTTATATCGTTAGAAAGTTAAGACCGAGACCTACAACATCTGCTTTGGATATTTTTCCAGATTCAAATCAGGAATGAGTCAAAAATCACGAATTTATGGGATGCTACAGTAATTTTGAGAATAACCTAGATTTGAGTGATGTGGCACCATCACAACCACTCATTTCATAACACAAAAATCAGCCCTTGCCTATATAAATGACATTATTCCCTCATCTTCTTTAAAGGCCAAAAACGTGAGCAAGGGTAAAAGGGCTTTCAAAATTTTCCTTCTTCCTCATGCAAGATTTGATGAAAAAGTGATGATTCTCAAGTTCTAAGACTCCCAAAGTAATCTCTTAACTCTATTTATTTCCTTAATTTTCATTTTTGGGCAAGGAAAGTAAAGCCCCAATTTCTTGTAATACATGCCCTAGGATTTGAAATTGCTTAATTGGCATTGGAAGTGTCATTAGCATGCATTTTGTGAAGTGTTTTGATGATATTATAATGTGATGAAACCATTGTATGTATATTTATGTTTGGGAATGATGATTTGAGATTTAATGGTATTAAGTGATTGAGGGTTGAGGTTGTTTCTAGTTTATCAATGTTGAAGTTGGAAGAATGCCTATGTGAATGTATTTGTGTGATGTGGGAATTGCATTGAGTATTGTTATTGGAAGAGTTGGATTTAAGCCCTGAAATAGGGCTAGTCGCGATGACCAGAACCCTACATCGTGACACGTAGCAGACAGAAGCACTGTCTCGAGTCTGACCAAGTGGGCATCGCGACGTGTGGAGTCTGGCATTGTGACGCATGAATCTAGCATCGCGACGTGAAGCATAACATGCTCTCTATCGCCAGGCCCGACGTCGCGACGCGAGGCAGGAATAATTTCTAAATATTTCAGCTTCAACTCAATATGTTAGAGGTCACCCTAAAGGTTTCATATCAACACTTATACATGCATTATGACATGTCACGAGTAGTATACATTATATGGTGGTTATAGGTTAGTAGAATGGAGAAATTTAGTAGAAATCTGAAACATATTCACGACTTATATTCTAACCAAGATTATCGATTATAGATTATCGACAGGAATCCCAAGTTCTTCGACGAATTGAAACAGTGCCAGCCAGATTCCAAAATCAATGAGTGGACCATTCTCTCAAATTGTATTTACTTGTTTATTTTTTAATCAAGATTTACGTTTGAGCACTTAGGGCGTTAACCAAGATTTCTTTCAATAACATTTGAATGAAAATATTTTGAGAAATATTTTTCAGAAAGGAATGATTTTAGAACTTGAGTTTTATGATTTTTGGAGGCATGGGGAAAAACCCACCTCAGTATGTAATTTGAATCGGATAAGGAATTGACGGATACAGATATCATGTGCACACACAGCTCAAGACTAGGGATGATTGATACCCATAGATCCCAGATATTGAGTCTAGAAGGTAGCATAGATCTGCACCTCGACTCCAGATTTGGGTCTTAGAGGCAATGAGACGTAACGCCCCAAGGCCACCAGATATTTACGTACGGGGGGACGCCCCTAAGCGCCAGAATTTTTGTACGGGGGGACGGTGATATGTAAAGTCCACATACGCCAAATATACATATATAGATTTTCTAAAATATAGAGTTTTCAGATGTAGATTTTTAAAAACAGATTTTCAGAAATGGATTTGTAGGAAAATATTTCTCAGAAAAGATGAGTTTTATAAAAGAGTTTTCAGAAGATATTTTCAAAAGAGTTGAGTTTTCAGATAAGAAAGAGATTTCGGAAAAGAACATTTTCTGAGAGGATTTTAGTTTTTAGAATCACGAATTTTCAGAAAGAATCAATTTTCATTTTAATTGTTCATTCACTGGATCGTTCAAATGATCTAACCCCTCTCCCACTCCCAGTTTCTTGTTTTACAGGTTTACCGGAGGACGAGCTCGAGAGGACGAATACTGATGGCAGTCACTAGAAGGTTTGAGTCCACCAAGTTACGTCGGTGCTGCATTGCAGTCAGAGTCTAAGTAAATTAAAGTGTTATTCATATTATATAGTAGAGATTGTGTATGTTATTGTGATAGAAGTGTTCATTATCAGAATTATAATATGAAGTACTGTTGAGTTCATCGTATGAGTATTAGATATGCATATGTGGTTATTAAGTTGGGCAAAGGTCCCTATGAATGAGTTATATATGAGATAAAATTAGCAGTGTTGAATAGAGTCAGAGGTCAAAGGATTAGGAGGATAGTACGGCCTATTCCCTATCGGGATCTGTTGCGATATTTTATATCGAACTGCAAGTGTACATTGTCAAGTTTTAGTAAGGATAAGTGAGAGAGTGTCGAACCCACAAAGATTGTATTCAATTCTCACTAAATACTATAATTAGTAAACCTAACTTTATTTAGAAGCAATTTAAAATAATCTGAATCTAAAACTAAAAACTAAATCAGAAATATATGAAAATGTTAAATTTAGAAAAGATCAATATGAGAGAGATTCTAGAGTCTGATTTCACCTAGCTATCCCCTATATATTTGCTATGCCAATCAATTTTTATTTAGTTGCATTGTTTATAAGCCAAGAATCATATAGTATTCAACTCCCTCTCCCGAGCAATAGTGAAATGATTATTAATTACCGACTTGGATATCCCTATAAAATCTAGTAATCAATAACTCATTACTCTTTGTGATTCCTTATTAAGGACTTTAAAGGGATTATAGATTCTCCCGAACTCTATAACACTCATAGGTTATATTCTCTAGATCCTATTCAAAATCCCTCTCTCACGAGCGATAGATTCTAATCATCCATCATCTCAATTTGTGGCCAACATTCAAGAACCATTAAATATAAAAGAATATAAATAAACTGAATCAAAACTTCATAAAACTCAATTTGGCAAATAATATATAGGTTCAAGCAATGGCTACATCATCCTCTAGAATAATAGATTTAATTCATGACTAAAGATAAAAACGATGAAAGCATAATCATTAACATATTAGAAATCGTTAGAGTTTGAAGAAGGAAACTAGAAGATTACACCCTAATCAAATACCTTCATCTTCGAACGTCACTGCCTTCGTCTCCTTTTATCGCTCTTCAATTCTCCTTCTTGGATCTCTCTAAAATTTTATGTTAGAACTCTTGAGTTATGTATTTGCCTCCTCTTTTGGGTTTTGGACGAGCTTATGTATTTATAGGGAAGTCTTGGAGTCCTTATGCGTGTAAAACCTGATTTTTGAAGATTCTGGGAGTCTGTTGCAGCGTTGCGACGCCAGAAAGTGGCGTTGCAATGATGTTCTCTCGTGATTTATGCATGTGAGATGATGAAGGGGTGTCCCGACGCCCATGAGTGGCGTCGCGACGCCAGACACTTTTTCATGATTAATCATTTTTGCGTTTTTAGCCTTCTTGCTTGCTTCTAATTCTTCCGTAAGGTCCCAAAACAAGTCAAATTACCCTAAGATCCATGTTCCAATACTTCCTACAAATAAAACATAAAAGAAACTAAAAAATATATTAAATGACACGGAACCTAATAAAATAGTAAGTTAAGAATGCATGAATAAGTGGGTATAAATCCCACTTATCAAACACCCTCAAACTTAAGATTTTGCTAGTCTCGAGTAAAAGACTAAATAAAAATAAACAACCAAAAATAACAACATTATCTAGGCCACTTTCGTAGGGATCATGATTGCATTTAGCGTATGAACAAGCCTTTAAACCTTTAGGTGGCCCTAGTGGACGAGTTATAGTCTCGTGAGGGCTTGCAGCGACGACACCCACAAACGTCATTCACACACATGCATTCATGTAAAAATTATAAAAATAATACAGCAAATAAAATAATCTTGGTAGTTACACATAATATTGTCCTTAACGAATGCTTATCATTGAAATCAGAGAACCTTCAAAGTACTTAAGCAATTAAAATCCAAGTTCTTGAAAAAATCATCTAACCCAGACTCACACTGTATGTGTGTTTTTATAGGTTCATTCACAGCTCGACTCCTAAATAAGCCAACTCACTGATTTCGTCTCGAAAATTGGGATCTGATGGGTCAAACAACCTAGATATCTCAAAAGTACTATGTATTTGCCTATTCTGTGCTCAGTATGGTATAATTGTTTTCTTCTTTTTCCTTTTTTTCATTTTTTTCAACACACCTACCCTTTAATATAGCATTTCTCCTTATGATGGCCCTAACACTCGCCCATGGATAGCTTCACGCTTATCGGTTATAGGTGGTTTAACTTTTTTTTTTCGTTTCTTTCTTTCAAAAATTATATTTTTCTTCCTTTTCTTTTATTCTTAACCATACTATACATCATAACACTAGTATATTGAGATAGATATCTAAGCAAATGGTCATTCATTGGCAAATAATTTCTTCAACTAGTCATTTTGCCAACTACCTAGGTTCTTACTGCTAAAAACCTATTGTTAAGTGCTTACGAGTCTAACCTAGATCATCTACTCATAGCATCAGATAAGAATCAATTGAGAATTTATCATTTCTAAGATTCATCTATAGAAAACACAATTCATCATTAGATTTATGTTTTACTATCGAGGACTAAAAATAAAAAATTTTTAAATAGCAGGAACTATCACTACATGTACACACCCCAAAAATTAAAACTTGCATTGTCCTCAAAGTAAGATAAACATAAAGAAACAAGAGTGAGGAATAACACTACCGTGCATGGAGTTGATCAGGCTCCTACTGGTCAGAATTCGATTGCGCGGGTTGTGTGGGTCGTGCTGCCTGTATAAATACACATGCAAACTAATAAACAAGCAAATATCACACAATAAAATAAAAATAAAGTAAAGAAAATAAAAATAAATAAATTAATACAAGGGTTGCCTTCCCACTAGCGTAAAGTTTAACGTCTTAAGGAAAAATTAACCACCCAAATGGTCATGGTGGCTTCATCTTAGCAAACCGGGTAGTCTAATTGGCCTTATTATTTGGTATCCACCGATTGTTATGACATGAAAAAGATAGCTTGGCAGGCTGCGACAATTTATCCATGGATGGTCCTCCTAATGGTTGAAATTTTTGACTGCACATGTGGCAAAATTGACTTGACCACTTTTTGAGCTTCCCATGGATCATTTTCAGGTGAGCAGTGACTCTGGATTTCCTATATTGTGGTGCTTTATGAGTGATTGTTGTTCTGGCTGTGGAGGATCTTCTTTGCATGGCTTCACTATGCATGTTGGTTGTTTTACTGCTGGTTCACCCTGCGTGTTTGCAACTCCATTCTCTAGAATATCTACCCTATGATATTCTCCACCACCTTGAGGACTCGGCATGGCTTTGAAAACACTGAATGTGACTTATTCATCTTGAACTCTCATTTTCAATTCACCTTTCTGTAAATCAATGATCGCTCTGTGACCGGTGTAAACACACACGTATAACGCAAGCGTACATATCGTTCAAGTAGTATAAAAAGTATCGATCCCATAAAGACTTAATACCTAAGCTATTAATTTTATGAGGTCAAATGATTACTAGTATCTAACAGGTTGATTGATTGATTTGAAATGATGACGATTCTAAATTTAAAAGCAAGTAAATAAAATTATCGAAAGTAGGTTTTAAAAAAACTCAATATTAAAAACTATCTAGGGTCGGGATTTCTTTTAATATCATTTTAAAGATGAAGTGATTATCTTAAAGTTGGGTAATATATTGATTTATTAACCTGGAACACTAAATTATGTAAAAGCCTCTTCCGATGGTCAATTACAAATACCTAGTATCATCCAATATGTCAACCAAATTACCTAGATTCATTAAGATTAAGTTCCAATTTGGCTACCCCCGCCCGACAGCTATATTACTATCCTGTAAGGAAATCTATTAAAGGGTTTTCTATCCTCAAGGAAGATCGTGGGCTATTGAGTTTAAGGTTTTAAACTTAAAATCCCTATGTCTAGTTCATTTTAAGTTTACCTAGTCAATTTTATTAATGGCCAGTTAATAAAAAGCATTAAGATTAAGACTCAATAAATAAATCTTTATATTACCCAAACTATAATCTAACCCCTTATAAACCGGTGATATTAAAAGTCATCACAACCCCAGATAACTAATTTAGTTACAACACATAATTAGGGCTAGTATAAACTTGAAAATAAAAGACATAAAGTAAAAATGCGGTAAAATAAATACTGAAAAGTAAATTACAATAAAATAAAATGATAAGGTAAAAGGAATTACTTTTACTACTACTAATTTAGATATCTCCCATAAAATAATATATAAACTTGTGATAATATTACCAACCGACCAATCTGGCGGTATCCTGATTAAGTCAAATTAAGTCCAACCAGCCATTAAGGCGGTAATATTTATCCATAAACCAGCCATAAAGGCGGAACCAAAATTAAATTACCAACCGACCAATCTGGCGGTATCCTTGATTAGTCAGGTTTAAACCAGATTAAAATTAAATTACCAACCGACCAATATAGCGGTATCCTTTTTCAGTCAAATTTTAAATTGTGAATATATTATTTTTAAGGGAGATTAATCTAAATAGCAATAGTAAAAGAATTACCTTTCACCCTAGCTGGGGAAGTTACCTCCTCATGGTGAATAGTAAAAACTGTAAAAGTAAGAAAGTAAATTATTATTACAGAACGTAATTAAAATTAATTACAAAACTAAAAATTAAAAACTAAAAACTAAAAGAAACTAGAGAGAGAAACTCTTTCTTTACATCAAAAAGATGAGAGAGTATGGTGCATCTAAAACTGAAATCTCGAGCTCAATTTATAGACCCCGCTAGGCTTCCAGCGTCGCGACGCCAGCTTCTTTTGACGTTCCTTGCTAAGGCTTTGACACGTGGCAATTCGGATAAGAAGATAAGGCGACACGTGGCGAGGCGGCTAAGAGCTCAATTTTATGGTGACGTGGCGATGATGTGGCAAGGTGGCTGAGAGCAATTATCGGTATCGTAGGATTGTGACACGTGTCATGCTATGATTGGCTGATGATGACGTGGCATGTTGACTCGTTTGACCTGCTGACGTGGATGATGATGTGGCAAGACGCGTGACAGAGTTGACTCGTTGATCGGATGATGTGGCGACATGTAGGATGACATGTGGCACATGTGAAAATAATAATTGTCAGCACCGTAGGTTAATGATATGTGACGCGGCGCACGTTAGCAGATCGGCTGTGATGGTGACACGTGGCACGGCGCACGTTAGCAAAGTCAAACTTCTCAAATTCTGACCCGTTGACCCCGCGCACGTTAGCAGCTCTGGTGCACGTTAGGCGTCGCGATGCCAAGGGCTTGCGCGTCGCGACGCACCCAAATTACCAAAATGTCCTTTTTCCCAATTTTCACTGTTTTTGTCCAAATCACCTCCAGAATGTCCTGAAACTTTATTTATCTACAAAATAGCATAAAACACATCAAAATATTCACAAAACTCAAGAAACTATACAAAATATTAAGTTAAATGAGTGGGAAATAGTGATAGATTTACCACTCATCACACCCCAAAACCTAACATTTTGCTAGTCCTCGAGCAAAACATAAAATAAAATAACATTTTAACTAAGCCACTTTCGTAGGGATCACAGTTGCATTTAGCATATGCAACAAGCCTTTAAACCCCTAGGTGTCCCTAGTGGACGAGTTGTAGTCTCGTGAGGGTTTACAGCAATGATACCCACAAACATTTTACAAAAGTAAAAAGGTTGTAAAACTAATGCACACAAAAGCAAAAAGACAAGCGAAAAGAGAATAAAGATGTTAGTGACTAATCAGGTGAAACTTCTACTTCAAGTTACTAGTTGTTTTGTTTCTTTCTAAATTACAGAATAAGTAAATTCTCCGATTATATTTGTCATTCTTCATATACACAGCCAACATAATATTAAACAACTCATTTTTGCCCACAACAGTCATAAATGCAGTTGATAAGAGAGTAATATTTTTGTCCTAAAGTTTTATCAGAATTCACACCTTTTTGCAGCAATGGAAAATATTTTTCTCTCATTTTCTATTTTTTTCTTTGATTTTTCTCTATTTTTTATTTATATACAATATCTTCCATCTATGTAGCGAGTGTTGGGTCGGTGGCTCCCAAACCAGTTGGCTTTAGGGCACCAGGTGTTAAGATACCCCTACGGACTTAATTACTCAGACTTCAAATATATATATTTTTACAGCATCTTTGATCCATGTAGTGAGCTTTGGGCCAGTGGCTCCCAAACTAGTTGGTTTTAAGGCACTAGGTGTTAAAACACCCTTACAGACTTAATAACTCGGATCTAGGATTTTTTTTTTACTCCATCAATTTTTGAGATGCTTCCTCCGATTAAACTAGAGCATTGAATATTACAAACTTTTCAATTTTAGCTCATGTCCGTATGTTTCCATGTATGTTGATAATACCTGTCAACTGAGCATATGAAGATCCATTTTAGTCAATTTTATGGAGAATTTACAAATTAAATAATTTAAAAGGAAATAAACAAAAATTAACTTGTTTCAAAATAGGTTTGAGATACGTCTCAGGAGTGAAAACTCCTTACTCAGCTATCTCTTACCAATTTCACTTTTTAGTCAAAATAAAAACACAAAAACACAAAATATTTTTGTAATTTTTGAAAATTTTTCAATTTTTTTGTATTTTTCGAAAAAATTTGGACTAAAAATAAAAATAACACACAAACTAAAAACAAGGTACAAATCAATTAATTCCCTCCCCCAAACCTAAATGAGACATTGTCCTCAATCTCTTAAACAGTAAAAGAAGAGTTAAGAAGGTCGTACCTGGTTAGCTGAAAATCTACAAGAAATTAAAGGTTAAGATCCAGATTAATCTGACGCCTCTTACCACGATCGTCCTCGGACCAATTTATCTTAGAAAGGATAGGGTCAACTCGTGGTTCATAGGCTAAGAGTTGGTCTATTAGATCCGGAGCAGTTCTGGCAGTAAAAATGAGTTCTTTAAAAGGTTTTGACACGAACCCATTTCTCCGAGCATCATTAAGAAACACACAAAGAAAATCATAAAATCCATCAACGTTGAGCAGTCCAATTGTTTTCTGATGTATGTTCAGGTTCGCCCAAGATAGCACAATAAAAATTTCCTCCAATGTACCCAAACCACATGGAAAAGGAATAAAAGCATCAGCACGGTTAATCATTTCTACCAATCGTTTAGACATACCTGGCACGATCAGTTCCTCTCTGTTTGATGGTTCAATAAGATTTACCTCTGTCAAGGGTTTTGGGATGATTCCCAAAACGTGACTGCCTCCTTCCTGTACCGCCTTTGAAACAATCCCCATAAGTCCAAGATTTCCTCCGCCATATATTAAGTGCATATTCCTTGCAGCTAAGACTCGACCCAATTCCTGTGCTGCTTCTATGTATTGTGGTTTAGTACCAACACTACTACCGTAAAACACACAGATGTTTTCAACTCGTCTTCTTGAAGTGGCTTCCATGTTTTACTCTGGATGTCTTCAAAAGTGCAATGATGAGTTGAATTTATAACACCTGAAAAGGGTGAGTAAAATAATAGCACTAGTACCTGTCAAATGACAATTATTAGTTAAACAAATCGTGATAGTCAAAAAGGTCTGGATCTTGTCGGAGAAAATAAAAGAAAACAACAAAACAAATCACAATTATTAGGAAAAGACAAAGAGTTATAATATTTGCAAAAATTTACAGCTTGATTGACGTCTATGCGTCAGAGACAAGCTTCCCATCCAATTTTCTTATAAATTAGCAAACATGGTCTTTTTTAGTCAGATTCCCAAGACTTAACTGTTGTCTTTCTTTTTGAAATTGTGTATGTAATTTTCGAAATGCTATGTGAACATATCCACTGGGATGCGTCTCAAGAGTCGAAGATGTATCATCTAAAGACTCCTTACTCAAGCCATCCCTAATGAATTTAATTTTGTCTTTACGATTATCAGACACCATTCCTAAAGAACGACAACGAGTATTGCAATTCCAGCGTGCACATTTGTAACAAACACCCATTTGCTTAGCTCTACGTTTCTTTGCATAGGTGCTTCTTCGAAAACCAGGTAGATTTTTAATAAAAGAGTCAGAAGACTCACCTTCCAATCGGACTCGTGCTTCAATTACCCAACGAATGTCATTAGGGACACCATGAATTGTCAGTAACCTCATTCGTTCCAAGTGAGCTTTGTAGACTTTCATCAGAGATTTTTGAGGGAGAGAAGGAAATTGCTTGTGAAGATTTGCGAGAGCTTCTTCCATCTTGAAATGTCTTAATCTACTAAACACACAAAATTAAATCACACCAAATCAAAATATATACAAAAATTGCATGGGTTGCCTCCATGCGAGCGCTAAGCTTAAAGTCGTCAGCTAGACGTGACTGTCTGAACGTTATGCTGGATCTGAAAGTGTGACACTTTCTTTTTGTCGCTTAAATGATTCTCCCCAGTAGTGCTTGACACGCTGACTATTAACTTTGAATGTGTTGTTGGTGCTAGGATCTAGTAACTCAACAGCTCCATAAGGTAAAATCTGAGTGATCACAAATGGACCTGACCACCTAGATTTCAACTTTCCAGGGAAAAGTTTCAATCTCGAGTTGTACAACAACACCTGCTGTCTTGGTTCCAACTGTCTGTGCACTATTTTTCGGTCATGCCATTTTTTGGTCTTTTCCTTCTACAATTTGGCATTCTCATAAGCCTGTAGGCGAAATTCCTCCAATTCGTTGAGTTGATGAAGTCGTTTCTCTCCAGCAGCTTATTAATCAAAATTCATCTTCTTCAGTGCCCAGTACGCCTTGTGCTCAAGCTCAACTGGCAGATGGCACGCTTTCCCAAACACCAATCGATATGGGGACATACCAATGGGTGTCTTGTAAGCTGTCCGGTAGGCCCATAATGCATCATCTAGTTTTGTTGACCAGTCCCTCCTTGTTGATCCAATGGTTCTTTCTAGGATTCTTTTGATTTCCCTGTTTGAAACCTCAACCTGTCCATTTGACTGTGGATGGTAAGTTGTGGCAACCTTGTCAGTAACTCCGTATTTGGATATGAGTGCATCGAAGTATCTGTTGCAGAAATACGAGCCACCATCACTGATGATTGCACGAGGTGTTCCGAACGGAGTGAAAATATTATTTTTCAGGAATTTGATCACGACTTTTGAATCATTGGATGGCAGTGCAATTGCTTCGACCCATTTGGAGACGTAGTCTACAGTAACCAGGATGTACAGGTTTCCAAATGATGGAACAAACGGTCCCATGAAATCTAGACCCCATACATCGAATATTTCCACTTCTAGAATGTTTTGCAATGGTCATTCGTTTCTCCTAGAAAAATTTCCCGTTCTCTGGCACCTGTCACATTGAAAAGAAAAAATATAAGCATCTTTAAAAGAATGGGCCAGAACAAATCTGATTGAAGGACTTTGGCTGCAGTTTTGTTTCCGCTGAAGTATCCACCATATGGTGATGAATAACAATGCTGCAAAATACTGTTGATTTCCTCATATGGAACACACCGTCTCAATAATTGATCAGCACAACGTTTGAACAGTTACAGTTCATCCCAGACATAATGCTTGACTTCTTTGAAGAACTTCTTCCGTTGTTGAGTTGTCCATTCCAATGGCCATTTTCCTGACACAATGTAGTTGACATAGTCAGCATACCAAGGGACTTCCTGTTGTTTCATGGCAAACAACTGTTCATCTGGAAAAATTTCTTTGATTGATAGATCTTTGTCAGCTGTTTCTCCATTCTCGAGCCTCGATAGATGATCTGCCACCTGATTCTCTGTTCCTTTCCTGTCTCTGATCTCCACGTCAAATTATTGCAGAAGAAGTATCCAACGAATCAATCTGGGTTTGGCATCTTTCTTCGTGATCAGATATTTGATTGCTGAATGATCTGTGTAGACCACCACTTTGGGACCCAACAGATAAGAGCGGTGTAGGCACTGCATTTTTGCATATCAGCCCGATGATGAGTCTCGTATGGAGACACTACCTCTTTAGTTGTGAAAGCCGCGGGAAACGGACGTTGGAAGGGTAAAGTTGGAAAATGGAATTTTTGTTGGATTTAACCTCGTTGTTTGGCTTCGGGTTGCTTGTTGGACCTCTGTTTTAAAACACACCAAACCCATTAAATCACATCTCACAAATTAAATAATTAAAACATTTAAAACACATCTCACAAATTAAATAATTAAAACAAAATTAAATTAAATGAAAACACCTTTCACAAATTAAATCACCTTCATAAATTAAATTAAATCTCTTTCCTAAAATACATAAAACACAATCCTAATTTAATTTAATCACCTTCCTAAATTAAATAAATCATATCCTTAACTAAAAAGAATAAATCAAATCACTTCCCTTAATTAAAAGATTTTCCCTATCACATACTAAATTAAAAATATCTCCTAATTAATACACAAATTTGATTCCTTCCCCAACAAGGTAAAACCCATCCCCTTGCCTATAAAAATAACCATTCACCCCTTTATCAAACCCTGGCTGGCTGGCTGGCTCATTCTCATGAAAAATACAAAGAAAATAACCCAAGGAGATTCACGCCCAAAAGCCTCACAAATTTCTCTCATATTACTGTACCACAAACCCTCACTCACGCACCCTTCACGCATCAACACCTAGCCTTCAAACCATTCACAAGCCTCTGCCTCACACGTAGCACCCCACCATCTCCTCACTGCCCCTCTCACGTACTACCTTCATCAAGCCATACTCCCCCTAACCAGCCAACGATTCACACATTGCCCTTAAATTCATCAGCCCCTTCACACGCCACGGACCCCCACTTCTCACATTCTTCATAAGCCACGCATAGACACGACTTCAAAACACTCAGCAACGTCCAGCAGCCTCACGTTAATAGCCACACGACATACCCCTTGCTTCACGCCACATAAAGCCCCTCAACTTCACAAATCAAATCAACCCCCATATAGCCTTAATAACCACCAAAACTATCTCTGACTCTGCATCCTTTATTCACGCAAATCAGCCTCCATTACCCTCTTGCATTCACCGAGCATCTGCACTCCATAATCACGCATAAACCCAACATGACAGCCCTTAAATTTCACGCATAAACTGCCCAGAACAGTCCTTAAAACTGCCTAAAACAGTCACAAAACCACAACCCCAAATCAGTCCAAATAACCCACAAAAGAGTCCCCTAATTACCAAAAACAGTGACCGAAAAATACAACAAAAACAGTAGCGAAACGGAGTGAAAACAGCAGCCCGAGCATCAAAATAGCAAGGAAAGACGTTGAGTAGACAAATCGGAAAAGCATCGGATCATTCACCCTTCCAACGGCCGTGTAATGCCCTTTCTTAGACGACAAAAGAGGTTAGACTGAGGGCACCTTTCTACTTATCTTCTTTATTTTTGTTTTATTTATTTTGATATATAATTGCATGAGAGTCGTTTGAAGCATGATGTGATTGTTGGATGAGCGGGATATGTGTTCTCTTTTGTGGTATATCGGATGGAAACCCGGACGTAAATTCCATAGCCGATTCTGAATGGACGGTAGTATGGTCTGCACTCGGGATACAATGCCACGTACCACTTAAGATACATGTATCTCGTCTCATCCTAATTTGTATTTGAGCATGTTATAGTCTTTAGGTTATATGTTTATTATTTAAAGCATGGTTTAATTTAGTTTGTTATTTATTTGTTAAAGCATGTTTAGGTTGTTCATTATGCATGTTCTTAGTTTATGATGCGTTTGGGTAATGATTTATACATGTTGATTTAATGGTTCAATATGCTTGTTGTGTTACATTACGTGGAGTTATTTGGATGAAAGCATGTTAGATCTAAGTACCATTGAGCATGATTATTGAGTAGACTCGGTTGATTAATTGCACAAATCATATCATCACAAGTGACATAAGTAAGGGACCATTCCGAACCCAACAGTTTGAGGTCTTCCCTTGCGAGGGGTGAGTGCGGCCTTAAATATTTGTCCCGGTTCACACCGGGTGGCGACTCCATGTTATTTCGTACTTCCCAACTAGGCCGCGAGCCTAGAACAGCGTCGCCCAGGTTCTGTTGTCTACAGTCTGGCGACTCCACTGGGGATATTTTGAATCGGCCCCGAAATCATGTCTTGTGATGTTTATGATTTGTGCTTTAGTTAATCGTTTTATAGTGAGTTGAAAGGGGTGTAATCAAAGGCATTGTTAAGGCTAGGTAATGGTTCGATGTCTTCATTCACTCACTACCTTTTTATAAGGAAAAGCTGTGAAGACACCGAGATAATCATTACTTGTAGCTCGTTGTGACAAACTAGTTTGGAGGACTCGTTGTTTATTCCTGACACCAAGCGATAAGAGCCTAAGGGGCTTGGGTTCTTAAGAGAGCCTCGCTCCACCCTCCCTCTGGGGAATCTACAACGGGAAATCCATTCGACAGTTAGTCACACACCGTAACTCATTGGCACGTACCTTTAGGTATAAAAAAGGTGCGCTCACTTGGTCGCTCGGACCCTTGAGTTGGGAGACCTAGTTGTGGGAAATCCTTCGTCGACGGGAGCTTTTGTCTATACCCCTGTAAACCCGCGTATGAACTATAGTTGTAGGATCATTAGAGACTATTCCTTCATGTTTTGGACCATTGTCATTTGGATTCAGTTGGACTTGTTGTCATGAGGTATGGGCTTGTTGGGCCATTTATACTGGGACGAGTCTTTGCTTTATGGCAATCGGGCCAAAAGTTTCTAAAATGATGATGGGCCAACTAGTGTAAAATTCTTATGAGCTTATATATTACATGCATATTATGTCTCATACATCACATGCATCTCATGCATACATGCATCATGTTAACCCTCGTGTCTTAAAAGCCATCATAGATATCCGTTGGGTTAGAAAAAGAGGGGCTTGTCAAAGAAGAGTTTAGCAAACATGGATATCGTGGAAAAGGAAACCGAGGAACAGAGAACTTTACTGCAATGATAGAAAGACCATTGGGGGGCCTTTAAAAAAAAAAGAAAAAAAGGAAAGAAAAAAAAGAGAAAAAAAAAGGAAAGAAAAAAAAAAGAAAAAAGAAAAAGTGAAAAAAAAAAGAAAAAAAATTGTCGTTTGTTTTTAGTCTTTGATAGTTAGACATAAGTCCGATGATGAAATTGATTGCTTTAAGGTGAAACCTTAGAAACGATAAACTCTTGATGTACTTTTATCTGATACTTTGAGTGATTGATCTATGATAGACTCGTAAGCACTTCACTATAGGTTCTTAGCGGTGAAAACCTGAGTAGTTGGCAAGGTGACTAGTTGAAGAAATTGTAGGTCGGTGAATGACCGTTTGCTTAGATGTCTATCTTGATTTGCTTATGTTATGATGTGTGGTATGGTTGAAAATGAAAGAAAAGTCTCTAAAGAAAAGAATTGAACCACCTATAACCGATAAGCGTGAAGCTACCCATGGGCGAGTATTAGGACCACCATGAGGAGAAATGCTACCTTAAAGGGTAGGTGTGTTGAAAAAAGAGAGAAAGAAAAAAAAGACAAGAAAAAATAAAAGACAAGAAAAAAAGAAGAAGTTCAAAATGAAAAGAAAAAAAGAAAGAGACAAAAGAGAAAGAAAATCATACCACATTGAGCATAGAAAAGCAACTGCAGGCATAATTGAGACATCTAGGTTGGTTTGACCCATCGATCCCGATTATTGACGAAATCATTGAGTTAGCTTACCTGGGGATGAATCTGCGAAGGAACCTTTGCACACACACACTTTGAGTCTGGCATAGATCATTTGTTCAAAGACTTGGATTTGAGTTGCATCGAATGTTTTGAAGGTTCTCTGGTTTCATTACTAAGCATTCTTTGAGGACAAGCTAAATCAAAGACTGGGGGCGACGAGTCTACCACATCGCGAATCAAGGACGTAACAAGATATTGAGTCATGAGACTAGAGAGAAGACTGAGCAATCACCTGGAGAACTGGCGGAAGACCTAACCCATTGAAATAGGAAATTCATTCATGCATGCATGCATACACGTAACGTATTTTCATTCTTTTTGTGTTTGTTTCGTTTTGTATTCACAGGTTTCAAAGAAGAAAAAGAGAAAGCGGCAAAGACAAGCCAACCAGAATCAGCAACATATGAGTAATAGTTTTGGGGATGAGTCCCAGGGTTGAGGCCCATATCAGTATCAGTTTTAGGGCGAG
This sequence comes from Zanthoxylum bungeanum, assembly GCA_019454045.1. Classification (NCBI taxonomy): domain Eukaryota; kingdom Viridiplantae; phylum Streptophyta; class Magnoliopsida; order Sapindales; family Rutaceae; genus Zanthoxylum; species Zanthoxylum bungeanum. The sequence goes on from SKCR01021017.1 coordinate 256,286, forward strand.
GCCCACGTCAATATCAGTCTAGGGGCGAGGCCCATATCAGTGTCTGTATGGGGGCGAGGCCCACATTAGTTTCAGTTTGGGGTCGAGGCCCATATCAGTATTCGTTTGAGGATAAGTCCCGGGGTTGAGGCCCACATCAGTATCAGCTTGGGGCGAGGCCCACATCAGTTTGGGACGAGGCCCACGTCAATTTTGGGGCAAGGCCCACATCAGTTTCAGTCTGGGGACGAGGCCCACATCAGTATCAGTTTGGGGCGAGGCCAACATCAGTATCAACTCAGGGTCGAGGCCCACACTATCAGCAGCATCGGGAATAAATCCCAGGGTCGAGACCCATATTATCATCAGTTTCAAGAATGAATCATGGGCCGAGACCCACATCGTCAGAGTTTCGGGAATGAATCCTAAGGGAATGAATCCCAGGGCCGAGGCCCATGTCGTCAGAATTTGGAGTGAATCCAGGGAATGAATCCCAGGGCCGAGGCCCACGTCTTCAGAATTTGGAATGAATCCCAGGGCTGAGGCCCATGTCGTCAGAATTTGGAATAAATCCCAAGGCCGAGGCCCACATCAGCATCAGTATCAGTCTTGCCGGGTATGACACTCTGGGGGCGAGGCCCACATCTTTATCAATATCAGCATTGCCAGTATGGCATTCTGGGGGCGAGGCCCACATTACATCAGATCAGTTCTGCCAGATATTGCACTCTGGGGGCGAGGCCCACATTACATCAGATCAGTTTAGTCCGGGAATGGACACGCCGAGAATGGCACGCCGGGAATGGCACTCCGAGAATGGATCAGAGTTCGAGAATGAACAAGCCATGAATGGTAATCCGAGAATGGATCAGAGTTTGAGAATGAACAAGCCAGGAATGGTAATCCGAGAATGGATCAGAGTTCGAGAATGAACAAGCCGGGAATGGTAATCCAAGAATGGATCAGAGTTCGAGAATGAAAAAAGCCGAGAATGGCACTCCGAGAATGGATCACAGTTAGAGAATAAACAAGCCGAGAATGGCACTCCGAGAAAGTAGCACAGTTCAAGAATGAACAAGCCGAGAATGACACTTTGAGAATGGAGCACAGTTCGAGAATGAACAAGCTGAGAATGGCACTCCGAGAATAGAGCACAGCTCAAGGATGAGCACGTCGAGAATGGCAGGCCGGGAATGGCACTCTGAGAATGGAGATATAGTCCGGGAATGGACAGCTCAAGAATGAGCACGCCGAGAATGGTACGCCGAGAATGGAGATATAGTCCGAGAATGGACACGCCGAGAATGACACGCCGGGTATGGCACTCTGGGGGCGAGGCCCACATCATTATCAGCATCAGTTTTTTTTTTTGGGTATGGCACTCCGGGTATGGAGACATCAGTATCAGATCAGCCAGGTACGGCACTCCGGGTATGGAGATATCACAAGCTGCGACACCCTAGGTACGGGGTTAGCATTCAGACATTTGTGGCTCTCTAGGTACGGAGACGTCACCGCGACACCCTAGGTACGGGGTTAGCACTCAGACATTTGTGGCTCTCTAGGTACGGAGACGTCACCGTGACACCCTAGGTACGGGGTTAGCATTCAGACATTTGTGACACTCTAGGTACGGAGGCGTCACTGCGACACCCTAGGTACGGGGTTAGCATTCAGACATTTGTGGCTCTCTAGGTACGGAGATGTCACTGCGACACCCTAGGTACGGGGTTAGCATTCAGACCACAGCGACGCCCTAGGTATGGGGTTAGCATGCCAGGTACGGCATGTGGACTATTCAGACATTTGTGGCTCTCTAGGTACGGAGACGTCACTGCGACACCCTAGGTACGGGGTTGGCATTCAGACCACAGCGACGCCCTAGGTATGGGGTTAGCACGCCAGGTACGGCATGTGGACTATTCAGACATTTGTGGCTCTCTAGGTACGGAGACGTCACTGCGACACCCTAGGTACGGGGTTAGCATTCAGACCACAGCGACGCCCTAGGTATGGGGTTAGCACCCCAGGTACGGCATGTGGACTATTCAGACATTTTGTGGCTCTCTAGGTACGGAGACATCACTGCGACACCCTAAGTACGGGGTTAGCATTCAGACCACAGCGACGCCCTAGGTACGGGGTTAGCACGCCAGGTACGGCATGTGGACTATTCAGACATTTGTGGCTCTCTAGGTACGGAGACGTCACTGCGACACCCTAGGTACGGGGTTAGCATCCAGTAAACCAACATCATCACTGCGGCACTCTAGGTACGGAGACGCAACCGCGACGCCCTAGGTACGGGGTTTAGAAATATCAACTCAGCACAGCAGGCAGACCAGGTGATAGCTGGCGAGCCAGGTAAGTAAAAATGCATTGCACGTACTTTGATAGGATTGTCACTGTTACACATTACACAAGTCCCATCAAAGTGGGGGCGACTGTAGGCACTGCATTTTTGCATATCAGCCCGATGATGAGTCTCGTATGGAGACACTACCTCTTTAGTTGTGAAAGCCGCGGGAAACGGACATTGGAAGGGTAAAGTTGGAAAATGGAATTTTTGTTGGATTTAATCTCGTTGTTTGGCTTCGGGTTGCTTGTTGGACCTCTGTTTTAAAACACACCAAACCCATTAAATCACATCTCACAAATTAAATAATTAAAACATTTAAAACACATCTCACAAATTAAATAATTAAAACAAAATTAAATAATTAAAACACCTTTCACAATTAAATCACCTTCATAAATTAAATTAAATCTCTTTCCTAAAATACATAAAACACAATCCTAATTTAATTTAATCACCTTCCTAAATTAAATAAATCATATCCTTAACTAAAAAGAATAATCAAATCACTTCCCTTAATTAAAAGATTTTCCCTATCACATACTAAATTAAAAATATCTCCTAATTAATACACAAATTTGATTCCTTCCCCAACAAGGTAAAACCCATCCCCTTGCCTATAAAAATAACCATTCACCCATTTATCAAACCCTGGCTGGCTGGCTGGCTCATTCTCACGAAAAATACAAAGAAAATAACCCAAGGAGATTCACGCCCAAAAGCCTCACAAATTTCTCTCATATTACTGCACCACAAACCCTCACTCACGCACCCTTCACGCATCAACACCTAGCCTTCAAACCATTCACAAGCCTCTGCCTCACACGTAGCACCCCACCATCACTCACTGCCCCTCTCACGTACTACCTTCATCAAGCCATACTCCCCCTAACCAGCCAACGATTCACACATTGCCCTTAAATTCATCAGCCCCCTCACACGCCACGGACCCCCCACTTCTCACATTCTTCATAAGCCACGCATAGACAACGGCTTCAAAACACTCAGCAACGTCCAGCAGCCTCACGTTAATAGCCACACGACATACCCCTTGCTTCACGCCACATAAAGCCCCTCAACTTCACAAATCAAATCAACCCCCATATAGCCATAATAACCACCAAAACTATCCCTGACTCTGCATCCTTTATTCACGCAAATCAGCCTCCATTACCCTCTTGCATTCACCGAGCATCTGCACTCCATAATCACGCATAAACCCAACATGACAGCCCTTAAAGTTCACGCATAAACTGCCCAGAACAGTCCTTAAAATTGCCTAAAACAGTCACAAAACCACAACCCCAAATCAGTCCAAATAACCCACAAAACAGTCCCCTAATTACCAAAAACAGTGACCAGAAAATACAACAAAAACAGTAGCGAAACGGAGTGAAAACAGCAGCTCGAGCATCAAAATAGCAAGGAAAGACGTTGAGTAGACAAATCGGAAAAGCATCGGATCATTCACCCTTCCAACGGACGTGTAACGCCGTTTCTTAGACGACAAAAGAGGTTAGACCTGAGGGCACCTTTCTACTTATCTTCTTTATTTTTGTTTTATTTATTTTGATATATAATTGCATGAGAGTCGTTTGAAGCATGATGTGATTGTTGGATGAGCGGGATATGTGTTCTCTTTTGTGGTATATCGGATGGAAACCCGGACGTAAATTCCATAGCCGATTCCGAATAGACGGTAGTATGGTCTGCACTCGGGATACAATGCCACGTACCACTTAAGATACACGTATCTCGTCTCATCCTAATTTGTATTTGAGCATGTTATAGTCTTTAGGTTATATGTTTATTATTTAAAGCATGGTTTAATTTAGTTTGTTATTTATTTGTTAAAGCATGTTTAGGTTGTTCATTATGCATGTTCTTAGTTTATGATGCGTTTGGGTAATGATTTATACATTTGATTTAATGGTTCAATATGCTTGTTGTGTATATTACGTGGAGTTATTTGGATGAAAGCATGTTAGATCTAAGTACCATTGAGCATGATTATTGAGTAGACTCGGTTGATTAATTGCACAAATCATATCATCACAAGTGACATAAGTAAGGGACCATTCCGAACCCAACGGTTTGAGGTCTTCCCTTGCGAGGGGTGAGTGCGGCCTTAAATCTTTGTCCCGGTTCACACCGGGTTGCGACTCCATGTTATTTCGTACTTCCCAACTAGGCTGCGAGCCTAGAACAGCGTCGCCCATGTTCTGTTGTCTACAAGCTGAATTTGTCAAAAGCGTACATAACTGCGAGCAACTCATTTTCGGTGGTTGTGTAGTTGAGTTGAGCTTCATTTAGAGTTATGCTAGAATAATAAATGGTGTGGAAAATCTTTGCTTTACGTTGTCCCAAAACTGCACCTACAGCAAAGTCACTAACATCGCACATCACTTCAAATGGAAGGGTCCAGTCTGGTGCTACAATGATGGGGGCAGAGACCAGCTTCTGTTTTAAGATCTCAAAAGCTTCCTGGAATTCTTTGGTGAATTTGAAAGGAACATCTTTCTCCAGAAGATTGCACAGAGGTTTTGTAATTTTGGAAAAGTCTTTGATAAATCTCCTGTAAAAACCTGCATGTCCAAGAAAACTTCGAATACATTTTATTGATGTTGGTGGAGGTAGTTTTTCAATTGTCTCTATCTTTGCTTTGTCTGCCTCAATCCCCTTTTGTGAGATCCGATGTCCAAGAACAATGCCTTCCTGCACCATGAAGTGGCATTTTTCCCAATTGAGTACCAAGTTTGTATCTTCGCACCTTTGTAACACATGTACCAAATTTTGCAAGCAATGGTCAAAAGAATCTCCAAACATAGAAAAGTCATCCATAAAAACCTCCATACTCTGCTCCAGCATGTCTGAGAAGATGGCCATCATGCAACGTTGAAATGTAGCAGGGGCATTACATAATCCACATGGCATCCTGCGGAAAGCAAAAGTACCATAGGGACATGTAAAGGTAGTTTTCTCCTGGTCTTCTGGTGCGATGGTAATCTGATTGTACCCTGAATATCCGTCCAGAAAGCAATAGAACTCATGTACTGCCAGTCTGTCTAACATCTGGTCAATGAATGGTAGCAGAAAATGGACCTTTCTCGTGGCTTTGTTCAGTTTCCTGTAGTCCATGCATACTCTCCATCCAGTCACTGTTCTTGTTGGGATCAGCTCATTCTTTTCATTGGTAATCACAGTAATTCCTCCTTTCTTTGGTACAAACTGCATAGGACTCACCCAACTACTGTCTGAGATGGAGTAAATGATGACAGCATCTAACCATTTGATGATTTCTTTCTTTACGACTTCCTTCATGATTGGATTGAGTCTCTGTTGATGTTCCACTGTGGGTTTGTACTCATCGTTCATCAGGATCTTGTGCTTGTAAAATGATGGACTAATGCCTCGAATATCTGTTATAGTCCACCCAATGGCTTTCTTGTGCTCTCGTAACACTCTCAGTAACTTTTATTCCTGCTCCAATGTTAGTGAAGAAGAAATAATAACAGGTAATTCAAAAGAGTTTCCAACAAATGGATACCTGAGATGACTCGGAAGTAACTTCAGCTCTAACTGTGGTGGTTCTTCAATCGAGGGCTTGATTCGATCTTTCCTTGGCCGTTCCAAGCTTTCAACTGGTGGTGTTGCTTTGAATCAGAATGGTTTGTCAAGGTAGTTGATACATTCCAGGATTTCAGCATCTAGTTCGCTATCAGTCATGTTAGTGATGCAAGCTTCAAGTGTATATGTGGGATTTGGCTCAGTATTTTGAACGATATTATCAACAACATCAACTCTGAAGCATTCTTATTCCTTTTCCTCGCTCGGGAATTTCATGGCTTTGAAAACATTAAATGTCACTTCTTGGTCCTGCACTTTCATGGTCAGTTCTCCTTTTTGCACATCAATCACAGTTTTACCTGTAGCCAAGAATGGTCTCCCAAGAATGATAGATATTTCTTTGTCTTCTTCCATGTCAAGGATGATGAAATCTGCTGGGAGAATTAGTTTGTCTACTTTCACCAGTACATCTTCAACAACACCTATTGGAAATACGAGTGTTCTGTCAGCAAGTTGCAATGAAACTGTGGTAGGCATTGCTTCTCCAATCTGCAGTTTCCTGTAAATAGAAAAATGCATCAAATTAAAACTGGCTCCTAAATCTCATAAAGCCTTACCGATATAATGTTCTCCATTGGTGCATTGAACTGTGAAACTGCCAGGATCTTTCAACTTCGGGGGAAGTTTCCTCTGAATGATGGCGCTGCATTCTTCTGTCAATGCTACTGTCTCGTAGTCTCTCAATCTCTGTTTTCGTGAAAGAATATCTTTCATGAATTTGACATAGCTGGGCATTTCTTCCAAGGCTTCTTCAAATGGAATGTTGATGTGCAGCTTTTTGAAAACCTCCAGGAATCGAGCAAACTGCTTGTCCAGTTTGTTTTTCTGAAGACGCTGAGGAAAGGGTGGAGGTGGAATGATTCTTTCTGGTTCTTTTTCCTTTGCTTCTTTTTCCTCCATCTGTTGCTCTGCTTCTTTTGGAACATCTTCAATGGCTGCCTTGATTCCAACATCTTTGTTGATTTCAGTACCACTTTTCAGGTGATGGCTTGACATTGATCCTTCCCTCGGTTCCTTGGATTTGGTTCTGTATTACTGAGAAGATTTCTTGGTGGTCTGTAACTCTGAGCATTGGCCAGTTGTCCGATTTGATTCTCCAGTGCTTTGATAGAAGCAGATTGGCTTTGAAATATAGCATCATATGCTGCTTGTTGCTTTTTTGAACATCTCTGCAATCCATTCTTTCATTTCTGGTTCTTTTTCCTTTGCTTCTTTTTCCTCCATCTGTTGCTCTGCTTCTTTTGGAACATCTTCAATGGCTGCCTTGATTCCAACATCTTTGTTGATTTCAGTACCACTTTTCAAGGTGATGGCTTGACATTGATCCTTCCCTCGGTTCCTTGGATTTGGTTCTGTATTACTGAGAAGATTTCTTGGTGGTCTGTAACTCTGAGCATTGGCCAGTTGTCCGATTTGATTCTCCAGTGCTTTGATAGAAGCAGATTGGCTTTGAAATATAGCATCATATGCTGCTTGTTGCTTTTTGAACATCTCTGCAATCCATTCTTTCATTTATGGTTCTTTTTTCAAACTCCTGGCCTTTGTTCTGTTGCTGGAATCCAGATGGTGGATAGTTCTTTTTCCCTGAATTGTTGCTCCATGAGAAATTAGGATGATTCCTCCACTCTGGGTTGTAAGTGTTGGAATATGGATTGTTCCCATGTCTGTTGAAATTGTTGACATAATTCACCGTCTCTTCAAGTTGGTTTAGTTCTGGTGCTCCTCCATATGGTGAACTTGTGGATCCAGTGGTAAGAGTCTCCATGAATTTGCATATCTGATCTAGCTTGGCGTTGACTGCTGTATTGGCTCCACTTTCATAAAGTCCTGCAATTCTTTGGATCATGCTCATTTCTGTTGGCCACAAGGAATTATTGTTGGCCATTTCTTCGATTAGTTCCCAGGCTTGATCTTCTCCTTTCGCCATTAAAGCTCCTCCAGCAGCAGCATCGATTGTGGTTCTCATTATTCCAGAAAGCCCATTATAGAATGTTTGGACTTGAAGCCATTTTGGAATCTCATGGTGAGGACATTTTCGAAGAAAATCTTTATACCTTTCCCAAGCTTCATAGAGAGTTTCAGAGTCTTGTTGTACAAAGGATGTGATGTCATTCCTCAGCTTTCCGGTTCTGGCTGGTGGAAAATACTTTGCAAGAAATTTGGTGGCTAAAGTGTTCCAAGTTGTGATGGAACCTGCTGGTAGTGAATGTAGCCAAGCTTTAGCTCTGTCCTTCAAGGAGTATGGGAAAACACGCAATCTCATTGCTTCTTCAGCTTCTCGGTTATAATTGAAAGTGCCGCAAACTTCCAGGAAGTTGCTGATGTGGGCATTAGGATCTTTAGTTGCATTTCCCCTAAATTGCACTGACTGCTGAATCATCTGAATGCAAGTTTTGATATCACCTGCATTTGCTGGTAAGAAAGGAAATACAATATAGGAAATGAGTCTGTCAACCACCGGAATGGTTCTGTCTCGAATGGGAATTGGTGGTGCAATCTCCAAAGGTTCAGGTTCCATGTTGACTAAAGCTTCTTGGCCTTCTCGTCTTTCCCTTCTCAACTGTCTGATGGTTCTTTCAATTTCTGGGTCAAGCGATCGGAGTTCAAAGCTTCTAGTTCGTCTCATGAAGTTTCTGAGAACCTGAAACACAAGAAAACAAAAGCAATAAGTAAAAAGAAAATTAGATACAAGTAAAGGTATCTAACCTTAAAACTAATATTGAAAGATAAATAAGTCCCCGGCAACGGCGCCAAAAACTTGACCGGCGTAAACACACACGTATAACGCAAGCGTACTATCGTTCAAGTAGTATAAAAAGTATTGATCCCACGATGACTAATACCTAAGCTATTAATTTTATGAGGTCAAATGATTACTAGTATCTAACAGGTTGATTGATTGATTTGAAATGGTGACGATTCTAAATTTAAAAGCAAGTAAATAAAATTATCGAAAGTAGGTTTTAAGAAAACTCAATATTAAAAACTATCTAGGGTTGGATTTCTTTTAATATCATTTTAAGATGAAGTGATTATCTTAAGTTGGGTAATATATTGATTTATTAACCTGGAACACTAAATTATGTAAAAGCCTCTTCCGATGGTCAATTACAAATACCTAGTATAATCCAATTGAACCATATGTCTATGTTAACCAAATTACCTAGATTCATTAAGATTAAGTTCCAATTTGGCTACCCCCGCCCGACAGGTATATTCCTATCATGTAAGGAAATATATTAAAGGGTTATATATCCTCAAGGAAGATCGTGGGCTATTGAGTTTAAGGTTTTAAACTTAAAATCCCTATGTCTATTTCATTTTAAGTTTACATAGTCAATTTTATTAGTAGCAAGTTAATAAAAAGCATTAAGATTAAGACTCAATAAATAAATCTTTATATTACCCAAACTATAATCTAACCTCTTATAAACCGGTGATATTAAAAGTCATCACAACCCCAGATAACTAATTTAGTTACAACACATAACTAGGGCTAGTATAAACTTGAAAATAAAAGACATAAAGTAAAAATGCGGTAAAATAAATACTGAAAAGTAAATTACAATAAAATAAAATGCTAAGGTAAAAGGAAATACTTTTACTACTACTAATTTAGATATCTCCCATAAAATAATATATAAACTTTTGATAATATTACCGACCGACCAATCTGGCGGTATCTTGATCAAGTCAAATTAAGTCCAACCAGCCATTAAGGCGGTAATATTTGTAAATAAACCAGCCATAAAGGCGGAACCAAAATTAAATTACCAATCGACCAATCTGGCGGTATCCTTGATTAGTCAGGTTTAAACCAGATTAAAATTAAATTACCAACCGACCAATATAGCGGTATCCTTTTTAAGTCAAATTTTAAATAGTGAATATATTATTTTTAAGGGAGATTAATCTAAATAGCAATAGTAAAAGAATTACCTTTCACCCTAGCTGGGGAAGTTACCTCCTCATGGTGAATAGTAAAAACTGTAAAAAGTAAGAAAGTAAATTATTATTACATAACATAATTAAAATTAATTACAAAACTAAAAATTAAAAACTAAATACTAAAAGAAACTAGAGAGAGAAACTATTTCTTTACATCAAAGAGATGAGAGAGAGTGGTGCATCTAAAACTGAAATCTCGAGCTCAATTTATTGACCCAAGTAGGCTTCCAGCGTCGCGACGCCAGCTTCTTTTGGCGTGGCTTGCTAAGGCTTTGACACGTGGCAATTCGGATAAGGAGATTAGGCGACACATGGCGAGGCGGCTAAGAGCTCAATTTTATGGTGACGTGGCGCTGATGTGGCCAGGCGGCTGAGAGCAATTGTCGGCATCGTAGGATTGCGACACGTGTCACGCTATGATTGGCTGATGATGACGTGGCATATTGACTCGTTTGACCTGCTGACGTGGATGATGACATGGCAAGACGCGTGGCAGAGTTGACTCATTGATCGGATGACGTGGCGACACGTAGGATGACACATGGCACATATGGAAATAGTAATTGTCTGCACCGTATGATGATGACACGTGGCGCGGCGTACGTTAGCAGATCGACTGTGATGGTGACATGTGGCACGGCGCACGTTAGCAAAGTCAAACTTCTCAAATTCTGACCCGTTGACCCGGCGCACGTTAGCAGCTCTGGTGCACGTTAGGCGTCGCGACGCCCCCAAATTACCAAAATGCCATTTTCCCAATTTTCACTATTTTTGTCCAAATCACCTCCAGAATGTCCTGAAACTTTATTTATCTACAAAATAACACAAAACACATCAAAATATTCACAAAACTCAAGAAACTATACAAAATATTAAGTTAAATGAGTGGGAAATAGTGATATATTTACCACTCATCACTCTGCTAGTTGCCAAGAAAGGTCGCCCAATGATGATTGAGAAGACATGGTCCTCCTCCATATCAAGAACAAGGAAGTCAGCAGGAAAGTAGAAATTATCCACCTTAACCAACACATCCTCTAGTATTCCTCGTGGGTAGTGAGAGATCTATCTGCTAGTTGCAAATTGACAGTGGTTGGCTTTACCTCACCTATTCCCAACTATTTGTAGATGGATAAGGGTATGAGATTAATATTTGCACCCAAATCGAATAGTGCATTACCAAGATATTGATTCCCAATAGTGCATATAATAGTAAAGCTGTCAAGATCCTTCAGTTTGGAGTAAGTTTCTTCTATATAATGGCACTGCACTCCTCTGTGAGTGCTACTGTTTCAAAATATCCCAGCTTCCTTTTATTTAACATCAACTCCTTCATAAACTTCACATAGTTAGGCATCTGTTCTAATGCATCTGCGAATGGGGTATTGATATGGATCTTCTTAAAGATGTTTAGAAACTTGGCAAACAGAGCATCCAACTTCTTCTTTTGAAAGCGTTGAGGGTACGGCAAAGGTGTCTTTGGGATGGGTGGTAGCTTATATGAAGGAATTATTGTAGTGTTCTCTTCTTCTATTACTGTTTCCTTTTGAATTGCCCTTCTTCGTTTTGTCTGCCTTGGTCCTGAGAGGTATTTTTAGTCTCTTTTTCGCTTCTGAGGGTTATGGCTTGACACTGCTCTTTGGGATTGACTTCAGTATTACTAGGAAATCCCTCTTTCTATTGATTAGTCATGGAGGAAGCAATTTGTCCAATCATGCACTTCTGAGGACTTCATCGTTGCCCCTATATTGCCAATATGTGTTTCAATGTTGTTCAGCCTCGTCTCATTCTTCTCAAACATCTCTGAAGTTTTAGCAACAAACATGCTTATGAGGTCTTCTAAGGAAGGTTTATGTTCAACTCTCTGATTATTATAGCCAGTAGGAGGTTACAAGACATTCCCTGTATTGTCATATGACAAGTTAGGATGGTAATAGTTAGGTATAGGATTGCCTCTATAGTTGTTGAAGTTCTGATTGTACACATATTGGACTTGCTCATATCCTTCATCGGGTAAAATCATTCTATTAGCAGCATCAGCTTCAATAAATGGTTGGCCCTGTTAAGTGGTCAATGCTACTAAATGAGTCCTGAGCAGTTAGTGCAACTAATAGGACCTACCTCATATATACCTACCACCTTAGGCACATTAGTGCTTCACTTTGCCATTGGAAATTATTAATTGCCATCTCCTCCAGTAGAGCATAGGCATCTTCAGAAGATTTTTTGAATAAGGTTCCTCCAGCACCCGCATCGACCATGGTTCTATTAGGACCATTCAACCCATTGTAGAATAACTTAATATAAACCCAGTCTTCGAAATTATGTTGTGGGGATCTCCTAAGTAGATCTTTAAAACACTCTCATGCCTCGTATAGATTTCCAGTCTCCAACTGCTTAAATATGCTTATTTCAGTTCTCAGTTGGGCTGATTTAGCTGGTGGAAAGAACCTCGCAAGAAATATTGTAGACATATCCTGCCATGTCATGATGTTTCCCATTGGTATAGATTGCAGCCAACCGCTCGCCTTGTCTCTTAAAGAGATGGAAACAAGCGTAGCCTGATGGTCTCTTTAGTGAATCCATTCATCTTTATGGTATCCGCCATCTCCAAGAACATCTGTAAATACACGTTGGGATCCTCTACAACTGAACCCCCAAAAGTTATCGTCTATGACTGGCTTTAAGTGGTCTCAGATTGCTACCTGGCGTGGATTATTCTCTCTATTTTCAGCCGACATTGCTTCTTTTTCAAGTGTCATTTTTTCCCTTAGTCTCCTCAATGTTCTTTATATTTCAGGATCAAACATTAGTGAGTCGAGACTTGTGGATCTTCGCATTCACTGAAGCAAATAAAGACAGAAAAAATACCAAGATAAAAATAAAAATAACAAAAAAATTATAATAAAATAAAAATCTAAATTAAAGCTAAGATTATTTGGTAATAGTATTAATGTTAATTAAATTAACAATCCTCGGCAACGGCGCCAAAAACTTATTGCGATATTTTATATCGTATCGCAAGTGTACGATGTCAAGTTTTAGTAAAGATAAGTGAGAGAGTGTCGAACCCACAAAGATTGTATTCAACTCACACTAAATACTATAATTAGTAAACCTAACTTTATTTATAAGAAATTTAAAATAATCTGAATCTAAAACTAAGAACTAAATAAGCAAAATATGAAAATGTTAAATTTAGAAAAGATCAATATGAGAGAGATTCTAGAGTCTGATTTCACCTAGCTATCCCTTTATATATTTGCTATGCCATTCAATTCTTATTCAGTTGTATTGTTCATAAGCCAAGAATCCTATAGTATTCCACACTCTCTCCCAAGAAATAGTGAAAAGATTATTAATTACCGACTTCAATATCCCTATAAAAATCTAGTAATCAATAACTCATTACTCTTTGTGATTCTTTATTAAGGACTTCAAAGGGATTATAGATTCTCCCGAACTCTATAACAGTCATAGGTTATATTCTCTAGATCCTATTCAAAATCCCTCTCTCCCAAGCAATAGATTATAAACATTCATCATCTCAATTTGTGGCCAACAAACAAGAAGTATTAAACACAAAAGAATATAAATAAACTAAATCAAAACTTCATAAAACTCAATTTGGAAAATAATACATAGGTTCAAGCATTGGCTACATCATCCTCAAGAATAATAGATTTAGTTCATGACTAAAGATAAAAACGATGAAAGCATAGTCATGAACATATTAGAAACCATTAGAGTTTGAAGAAGAAAACTAGATTATTAAACCCAAATCGATTCCCTTCGTCTTCGGACGTCAAAGCCTTCATCTCCTCCTGTCGCTCTTCAATCCTCCTCATTGGATCTCTCTAAAATTTTAGGTTAGAACTCTTGAGTTGTGTATTTGCCTCATCTTTTGGGTTTTAGATGAGCTTATGTATTTTTAGGGAAGTCCTGGAGTCCTTATGCGTGTAAAACCCTGATTTCGAAAGATTCTAGAAGTCTACCGCAGCGTCGCGACGCCGAAAAGTTACATTATGACGCTATTCTCTCAGGATTTATGCATTTGAGATGCTAAAGGGGTGTCGCGACACCAGGTACTTTTTCAGGATTGGTCATTTCTGCGTTTTTAGCCTTCCCTCGTGCTTCCGATTCGTCTGTAAGGTCCCAAAATAAGTTAAATTGCCCCAAGATCCATTAAATGACACGGAACCTAACATAATAGTAAGCTAAGAATGCAGGAATAATTGGGTATAAACCGCACTTATCAGTAGCATCTCCTAGAGAGGGATGTTACATATAACTTATGGATAAGTGCGGTTTATACCCAATTATATCTTAGGAGAGGCAATTTTGTCCCTTTGACATATGAAAACAGCCAAAATAATGCAAAATATCTCCAAATAAATGGCTATTATTTTGCCATATATAAAGCTTATCTCATAAGTTTTTCAATTAATTAATAAAGTTTATCTAATAAGCTTTCTAATTAATTAAATAAAGAATATTCTAAAAATATTATAAAAAAATAATTTTTAAATTAATTAAATAAATATTTATTTGACATGTGTCAAAAATTGTGATATGTATCTAATCAAATTATATATCACATGCATATACATATTATATACGAAAACACATTGACATGTGTAAGATTATGAATAATTCATATTATTCGTAATTAATAGCCTCAGTACTCTACGAGTATACAATATTAGTGGGACTCTCTAATTCTAAGTATTTCTGTGACAGAACACATTCCACATACATAATTTACTCAATCACAAATTATGATGACCACTGATAACCGACTGAACCGTACAAATCGAGTTATAAGCATATTTTATAGTCTCTCTGTCATATGTTATCTGAATTATACCAGAGACATAGATGAGAACGTCAAATATCTGCTAATGTACAATTTATTTATGTGTCGCATCATATTTATGATCTCTCAATCAACATTCGAAACTTATTTCCAGAAAGTACTCTATCTATAAATTTAAGGATCACAAAATTGATGGCTAAATCTCGCATATAGGACTGACAAGTCCTCCTTGGATACATCACATGATATCATGAGCATCTGCCACAACCAACGAACAATTAGAGATCTAGTCTAGTTTGATCAGTGATGTGACTGTTGTCAAAGTATGGAGGATCAAACATACATCCATGGTGGTATCTCAAGTTAAAGGACTAGATACGCAACTTAAATGAGGAAGATTCAGATTGAAGTTATTGTGCCATCTATTAGGAATTCTTCCAGTGATTTGTTTAATGCGCATCAAATAAAAACCTACATGTCATTGGAGTCTTCTAATACTCATGGTTCATTGGGATAAACCATCGAATCAAGTCTCGACATACGACATATACTGGTCTCAATGAATTTTACTACCGATCCAATACTCACACACTTATATATATATATATATATATACATACATACATACAAATACAATATCAATTACAAGCTTTGTTGTAGCTATGTACTACTATATATTCTCGGATTTTTGTCTAATATAAACATCACTAAAACTCAATTAGTTTCAATCAAATCTAAATTAGATTGAATATATATATAAAAGATAAGAGGTGTTCCCTTTAAATGGATAATATTATGGAAAAAGTGACTTCTCGTATTCATGAACTTGACATAAACACGATACAGATTAGCGCTTAGGGCACCAACTCCAATAATTTCTCGCACTTGTTGTATTGTCAATCCATGGTACTGTATATACATATGAAAGTGTATAATATACCCATGACCTTCAAAAGTCATCTAGCACTTAAAAAGTATGAAATAGATAGTAGGTCTGTTATATAACTTTGAGTTTTTTAAACAAACCCATATGTCTTCTTTGGTCAGTATCACTCATATTATTTTGAACCTAAGGTCTACATCGACAATCCTCATATGTGACAATAGTATTTCACTTCATCTAGTAAGTTGTCCAAATACTTTATAGACAACTACAAACACAATATTAATACAAAACTTCTAATCTATAAGATCACTTTCCAACTTCATAAGTTGTAACTAATTCCACTTATACAATGGAATCAACCGTGACACTCCCACTGGATCTTTTCTTTTTATATGACGTAGATCATATACCGTTATTATTATACTCAAATCTAATCTTGGTGACCCTAATGGTTACAAACTATAATCTCCATGAATAAGAAACTCGTTCTTAATATCGCATAGATATTATGGAATATGTTTCAAGGTGATCATATGGTCTATAGTATTTCAAAATAGCTCGTAATAATTACAACTAAATTAATAAATATAATCGTATATAATACAGTATTCATCATGCTATCATACTGATGCATAAAACTAATTAGACATTCTAAACAATTTTTCTTTGACTAAGGACTCATCCTCTACGAAAGATGAATACTATATATAAAAGACATACCAACTGTCAGATGTTTATACTAACTGTCACAAATATAAATAAGTTGTGTCCTTCATTAGATCATATCTAACTCACGACCAATTAGAGTATCTCACAAGTTTTTTATTTTATATTAGATATAAAACTTTATATCTAATATAACAAATAATACTCCCATTGTATTCATGGAGAAAATAGGGCTTAGGTAAATCTTTTACCTGCCAAACATATCATTATTACCTTATTAATGAAAATGTCATTAGGATATATCTCTAGAGAGAGAAATTTATACCTACTAACACATATGTATTTTCTGTATTTTGATATTTTTGGACGATCTGATTACATAATCAAAGTAGACTCTATACTTTCAGAAAGCTCCATTGAGTCTACAAATATACTCTATAAGCTAAGATACCAAAATGTGATTTTATCAGAACAGAAACTCAAAGGCTTTTCCACAACTAATATCTTCAAATAAGATATCTATTTACAAACACCATTTTGTATTCTTTAGCTAAATTACACAATCTATTATAAGCAATAACCAATTAATCTCGATTGTTCTACTAGTAAGACTAGAAAAGTTTCATCAAAATCTATGATAGAATATTGAGTGTAACTTCTCACACGTAGTCAGTCTGTAAAGGTCAAACCTTTAGTCAGCTTACTTCGCTTTAGTTGCGCAATCTATTTACATCTTTTATGAAAAAATCATAATAAAAGCCCAATCAAGTTCAAAACTTGATTGTAGTAAGCTAAGAACAATCTTAGATCTATGGTTCCATGTTATGTTTCGAAATCGATATCAACTATCACTCCCATTACAAGTCATATGACAGTTTTCTTCGATAAGAAAATATGGGAATTATTAAGTATCAAATACTTCGCAAATGGCTTTGACATCTTATTAGACATGTATAGATGATGTCTAAGGATCTTTTCATATAATTAATTATGTGATTCTTTTTATAGTTTATCATTCTCATATTTGACTTTAATAAGTCAAGTCTTTTCTACAATCGTCAAGATTTGATGTCACACACCAAATAACGAAACCATTTTACTACTTGGGATTGTAGAAAATATATTTTATCAAATAGCATACACGATCCTATTTAATAGAATAAATGACAAACTTTTACTTGTACCTTCGTCGCGTAAGTACTTATAATCTATATAACCGTTATACAAAAGGAAGTTTCAAACTTTACACCTTTCAAGATTCGAATTTCTACTCATACATATCGTGTATGTAACTGTAGAAATTAATGAATCTTAAATCAAAAAGATGAATTAATGTTACTGGAGCGTAACCCCAAGAATATCAAAAATAATTCGGTTATTCAATATATAACAAATCAAATCATATAGGATTTGATTCCTCCCACTCACTCATTCAATCACAATGGAATCGTAGAAGGATACTATAGTAAGAATAATATTGTAAGAGCGAAACAGAGTCTACTGCTATGCCTATGATACAGGCAACCACGATACTATTGGGCTCGTAGCTTGTAGAGAGTACGAATAACCCATGAAGGACTTGCTGAAGAATGATGGATTTGTCACCCAATATGACACACTAAGAATGATTTAAGGCCGCACTACACCCCTAGTAAGAGCCGACCTTAAACCCATTTGGGTTTGGAATGTTCCCTTACTGATGTCAGTATAATATTCAGGTTTGAAAGAGGTATACACATGTCTAGCAATGTAACATCATGTAATAATAATTTAAAGAATACACAAGCGCAATTATAAACAATAAAAATGATAAAAGAGCAATATTGATAGTCATAAACATCCAAAAATTGTTAGTATAGCAAAATTTTAATTAAAAAGAATATAGTAAATATCTCTGATGAACACTAAAAAATGTACATTTATTAAAAAGAAATTTTTTTTTTACACTTGTAGTTGTATTAATCCCATAAATTTAGCACATTTGTGAAAAAATAATTAAATTTATGTTTTATATATTTTTTGTGATTTTTTTTCTTATTTAGGTAAAATAATACTTTGGATGTATAACTAGAAAAATGTACGTGACATTTGGATTTTGGAGGTCAGAAACTTGAAATGGCATTCTAACAATGTACAATTTCGGAAATTCCAATTTTACGCAATTTTCATAATTTTGCCATAACCTTTTACTCCAATATCAGATTGAGGCGATTGTAGTTGTAGATGAAAAAATACTCAAATATCTACAATTTTTCTCTTTATAAGATTTTCTAGTTCCGAGGTTTTCAAGGTCGAAATTAGTGAAGAAATCAATATTTTTTGCATAGAATTTTAATTATTAGAAAAAAAAGTAAAAAATAAAATAAAAAATAAAAAATAAAAGTTGAAATGTCAAAATCCACTTTAGGTGGATTGTGACAAATGTTTGCAAAATGATCAACAATAAAAAAAAAGTCAAAAAAAGAAATGAAAAAAATAAATTAGTAAAAGTTTATTATTTGTATTTGATTTGGAAAGTTGTAATTAATAATTGAGAGATGATCACTTCTACTATAAATAGAGGTGCTCATCTCTCATTTTCTTCATGCTTCATTCATTTTCTCTCATGAAGAACTTGGAAGAAGCGTCTTGTGTGTTTTATTTTTCTTGTAATCTTTTTTTCCTTTTAGTAATAAAATTATGCAAGTTTTTATTCAAATCATGAGTAGCTAATTCCAATCTACTGGGGTAAATGGTGAAACTCTAAATATGAGAATATAAATTAATCTTACTTATATTATAATATATGATTGTAATCTGAAGACAGATATTTAATATTCTCTTATATTTGCGGGTGTCTTGATTCTTTGTAGATAATCAAATCTTGATTGGCACAGTTAATACTTTACCCCATATTATTGTGGATGCTGGTTTTCGCCCGAGGTCCACAATCAATAATTTTTAGTATGAGTGCACTAGTGATCCTGCAAAACAAAGATAGAGTAAGAGATGAGTATTGCCCACCGGTATGGTGGATGCCGTAGGCAGTCCGACGCTCAATTCAGTGATGAGAATGAGCGGAAAATAGGGAAAAGCAAGGCTCGATGTTACCTCGTTCTTCGTTTGATTGCTATGAGGGCGGTGGGTTTATGTTTTGAGGGCAGGCTCATTTATTCTTTTATCCGTTTGGACGTTCTAAAATAGCTAATTTAATAGGGGGAGTTTATGTGCTCAAGCATTTTTCTAGTTTGGTAACTGATGAGTCTATGGGCCATTTTGGTTAAGCCTTTTATTGGGTTTGGGTTTGTGAGATTTCTTAGTCCAATTTCAGTTTACGAATTGGGCTTTCTTTAGAGGGTTTTGGGTTCTTAGCAACTGGTGTCTGGCTTTGTGGTTGGTCCGGAGGCGAAATGACGATTTTACCCTTGGGCCCAAATTTGGCATGTACAGTTTGTTCCATACTCTTTAAGTTGAATAATCTTCGGCTTGGAGAGCACTTTATCGAGTGCATCGTCTGGAATCTGATTCGGTTTCTTCGACATCGTTTGGACCAAATAAAGGCCAGATCTTGATCTTGACTCGTGGCGAGCCATAGGGGATGTTCCCAATCGACCGGACCAGATGAATGTCCAAGATAACTCCATATGACTGGTGAGAGGGCCATATGAGCCTTCAATGTCGTCTGGACCAGATGTAGGCCAGGTCTTGAACTTGGCTTAACATCAGCCACATGGAATGTTCCCAGTCGACCGGGCCAGATGAAGGTTCAGGATGAGCCCTATACGACAGGTCAGAGGACCTGGGGAGTCTTCAATGTCGTCCGGGCTTGATGAAGGCCATGTCTTGATCTTGACTCGACATGAGCCTTAGGGGATGTTCCCAGTCGACTAGACCAGATGAAGGTACATGATAAACTTCATATGACTGGTTAAAGGACCATATGAGCCTTCAGTGTCGTCTGGACCAAATGTAGGCCAGGTCTTGATCTTGACTCAACATGAGCCAGGTGGGACGTTCCCAGTCGATTGGACCAGATGAAGGTCCATGATAAACTCCATACGACTGGTCAAAAGACCATAGGAGCCTTTAGTGTCGTTTGGACCAGATGTAGGCCAGGTCTTGATCTTGACTCGTCATAAGCCAGATGGGATATTCCCAGTCGACTGGACCAGATAAAGGTTAAGGATAAACTCCATACGACTAGTCAAAGGACCGTAGGAGCCTTTAGTGTCATCTGGACCAGATGTAGGCCAAGTCTTGATCTTGACTCGACATGAGCCATAGGGGATATTCCCAATCGACTGGACTAGATAAAGGTCCAGGATAAACTCCATACAATTGGTCAAAGGACCATAGGAGCCTTCAGTGTCATTTGGACCAGATGAAGGCCAGGTATTGATCTTGACTCGACATGAGCCATAGGGGATGTTCCCAGTCGACTGGACCAGACGAAGGTCCGGGATAAACTCCATATGATTGGTCAAAGGACCATAGGAGCCTTCAGTGTCGTCTGGACCAGACGTAGGCCAGGTCTTGATCTTGACTCGACATGAGCCATAGGGGACGTTCCCAGTCAACTTGACTAGATGAAGGTCCAGGATAAACTCCATACTACTGGTCAAATGACCATATGAGCCTTCAGTGTCGTCTGGACCAGATGAAGGCCAAGTCTTGGACTTGGCTTAACATCAGCCACAGGGAATGT